>JAMDHS010000077.1:0-94081 GCA_029717555.1 Peribolospora baueri | reverse complement strand
TTTTTTCTATCGACGCGCTAGGCGACGGCAAGACCGATGATACAGCCGCGCTCAATGCTGCCTTTGCCAAGGCGGCCTGCAACTCGATCCTGTTCATAGACGCTGGCACTTATCTCATCACGGACACGATCAAAGTCCCCGTCGGCACAAGAGTCGTAGGAGAAGTCTGGTCCACCATCCTCGCCACTGGCTCCAACTTTGCCGACCAGACGAAACTGCGAGCTGTCGTCCAAGTCGGACAGCCTGGCGACTCTGGCGTCGTGGAGATTTCCGACCTTCTCTTTTCCACCCAGGGTCCCACGCCAGGGGCCGTGCTCGTGGAATGGAACGTCGCACAGACGTCGCAAGGATCGGCGGGCATGTGGGACTCGCACGTCCGTATCGGCGGCGCCGAGGGCACCAATCTTCGCGACAGCACCTGTCTCGCCGGCTCGGTGCTTACTACCGCTCTGTGCACCGCCGCCGCGCTCAACCTACATCTCACCCCCGGCTCGTCAGCATACCTCGAGAACAACTGGATCTGGACGGCGGACCATGACCTCGACTCGACGCTCCACAACCAGACAACCATCTACAACGGCAGAGGCGTCCTCGTCGAATCCCAAGGCCCGACCTGGATGTACGGCACCGCGTCCGAACACAACCAGCTCTTCCAGTACTCGTTGAGCAACGCCAAAAACGTTCTTCTCGCCATGATCCAAACCGAGACGCCCTACTACCAGGGCGTTCCCCCCGCCACCCAGCCCTTCACCGCCAACGCTTCTTGGAACGACCCCACGTTCTCCAACTGCGCCTCGACGGACACCGCCTGCGCCAAGGCCTGGGGCTTCCGCGCCATCAACTCTTCCGACATCTTGCTCTACGGCGCGGGCCTGTACAGCTTTTTCGAAAACTATCAGCAGACCTGCATCCCTGGCGCGACGTGCCAGCAGGCCATTTTCGATCTGGAGAGCTCCAGTGCGTACGTCTACGGCTTGGCCACGGTGGGCACGACCGACATGGTCGTTGCCAACGGAAAGTCGGTCGCGAGCCAGGCGAACAACAAGGCCGGCTTTGCGAGCACCATCGGCGCCTACCTGGGCAGCGTGGGCGGGAGCTCGAGCAAGAGGCATGTCGTCGTCGACGAGGAGGCGCTCAGGAGGCATCTTCGCGATCAGCGACACGGGTTCAGAATGGAGAGGAAGCGTATCTTTTGAGTGATGCGCGGCGACCCCGAGTCCGCGAGACACGTCCCGTCTCGTCCCGTTCGTGTTACGAATGCCATGTTCCGTCTCGATCTGGCCGTTCTCGTTCTCCCTCGTTCGAACCCTTCGGCCGGGTCGACCCGGTCCTCCGTTCGCGGCTCCGTCCGTCTGTTTCCCAATTTGAGTCCTCTCGTATACCCCAAAGCATGCATAGAAGTCAGCCTTCGGGCTGGAATCGAAAGCGGTTTCCCATCATATACCCCCCACCCCCGTCCTCCTGGCGAGTCTGGTCAGGACATGTATTTGCCAACGAGTCCATTCTCTGCTGTCCATCCGTGGCAATGGCAGTTTGCGACCCCCCTCATTTCCTTTTCGGCAGTCGTAAAAGTAAGGTCTTGCTGCCGTACAGGTCGCGACGCCAGCGCGAGGGGACGACCAGCGCTGCGTCAGCTAAATGACAATGGCTAACAAGCCAGATGTCGGGGGGGTGGGAAAGGATGACGTCGATTACCAACAGAGACTGTGCACGAGAGGGTAGAAACAGAAAGGACAACTTGATCGACATGTGGAGGGTTGATAAGATGAGAGGAGGGTGACGTCCACGAGCCCATCCACTGACTCGCGCGTAGCCGGTCGTCGCACGACCACCGAAAAAGTCACCCGTCTCAAATCCTTCTCAGATTTCCTCCCTTCGCTTTAGAGAGTGAGGTTATATTCGTAGTCCGACTCCGCATTCTGGGCGATCCAAAGCAGCACAGCGCTGCGTCCGGTAATAGGGGACAGACGCGAGACGGATGGAAAAAGTGAGCTCGTCGAACGACTAAGAAGGGATGTTCTCGTTCGGACAGAGAGGAGGAATTGTCAATATAAACTAACCTGAGCATAATCGCTGCGTTCTGGACAATGTTGGCCACACCGTAGTACTCGTACCCAGCCGGCCAGTCGGGGACGACGTATTTAATCACAAAGGTAGCCTGAGCGCAGCAGAGGAATGGAGGAAGCCGAGCCGTAAGCTTCTTGTTTCGCCTGGGGGCTCTATCTAAATTCGAGCCGACTTGACAGTATCGCACGAAGGGCAACCAACGTGCTCGTGCGCATACTCACAACGCTGCCAGCCAGACCGCCGGCCATGAGCGCGAAACCGACGAAGAGTAGCAATCTCGCCTTCCAAGCCACGCTATCGCCCCCGCCCCAAGCGCCGCCCCCGCCGAACGAAAATCCTCCGCCGTCGCCCGCGAGCTGTTGCTTGTCGAGGGCGTTGACGACAAGCATGCCAAGCGTTGCGCAGATCCCTGGCACCCAGTCCACGAAGCTCACATGCACAGGCACCGTGTCGTACGGGGCATCCGGGGGTGGCCGCGCTCGAGCGGAGAGGACTGACAAGAGCCGTGAAGCGGACAAAGGCAAAGGGCGGTCAGGGATAAACGAGAAGAGACAAGGACGGGCGAGCCTCGGACTCGACTTGCGAGAGGGGAGGGGAGCCTGAGCGTGCTCACTGCATGCGTCAATGAAGAACCACCAGCCAAGTGCGAACTACGATGGAACGAGCAAAGAGAAAAAAAATGTCAGTACACAGTACAACTTGCGAGCTCCTTCCCTTCCTGCCCTCTCATCGAAGCCGAAGACGACAGATGACGGACGACTATCCCACCGAACACTAAGCCGGACTCACCAACGCCCCACTGAGATAAACGCCCACCTCCCTCTTCCGTCCCGCCAGGAAGCGGAACGAGGGCAAGGGGAGCACGCACACCCTTCGCGGATCGAAGGAGCGAGGGGGAAGGGACATGTTAGCAAGGATGTAAGGAGATGTTGCTGCGATGAAGGGTCGCGTGTCGCAAAGGGATGACCGCCGAGTGATCGGTGAGGCGGCGGGGGTGATGACGCCTGGAATCTGGACTGCGGCCGTGCCAGCTCGCTTGGAAGCCTCTTTTCTTCATTCGCCTTGTAGGATGACCTCTGGCAATCGACACGAATATTGCACTGGACTTATCTCGGCCTGGTATCTATGTACAGAGAGGTATCTATACAGGCAAGAAGAGCGTGGTCGCTCGACGTCTAACATTGTCGAAACGAGTCCACGTTATGTGCGCGAGGTGAACCGCGAAAGCACCACCCGCCCGCCCGTTCCATCTCGTCTAGCGAACCGGCCAGGTCAAGGCGCCTCGACAATAGCGCCGGATCCCAGCCTCCTCCACTCGAGCGCAAGCTCGTCCTGCCACTTCAAGCTCGCGAGCGTCTCGTCGACCACTACGCGGAACACCACATTGTCCTTGGCGTCGTCGTCGAACTTTATCACCGACTCTTGGACCGCCTTCCGCTCGTTCTCCGAGCGCAGCCGCACCTCGATGAGCAGAGGCCGGTGCCCGCCGTCACCTTCTCCACGCGCGCCGTCGCCCGACTCACACATGCGACGGCGCCTAAGCGCCTCGGAGCAGATAGATGTGATCCACCTCAAAGCGTTGGTCCTCCCGCCTGTGCGGGACCCAACGTCTCCCAACAGTCGGCAGGGGTTCGCGAGCACCAACCTCGTCAGGGACGGCATGACGTTGTTGTGTCCGGCGGGGCAGCCGCAGATGTGGCCAATCCCGCCGAAGAAGCTGGCTTCGGGAGACCACGCGGGCAGTCCCACGAGCTCGAGCGAGCGCAGACAGTGAAGCGTGAGGCCTTGCCAATGCGTGGCGTACTTGCCGCTCGTGGAGAGGTGTCGCAGCGTGCAGGTAAAGGGCATCTGAGAAGAGAGCGAGCCTTGGGCGGAGAAGTAAAGTCGGTCGACGAGCAGTGTCATCTCCTTCCCAGTGCGCAGGCGGGCGAGACGGGTGAGGTACGGAAAGATGTTGGAGAGCGCAGAGACGAGGAGCTGGTTCGAGACCTGATGACCGGAGGCAGGCGCGCTTGGGGAGCAAGGGCGAGAGAGAAGGTCAAGCGAGAAGACTTCGGCTCCTAGTTCTGGGCACTGGAACAGCACCTCGGAAAAAAGGCAAACCTGCTCTTCGGTGCTCAGCGTGACGGTGCGATAAAGGAGTTTGTTCAGCCGTCGGTGATGGGCGCGAGAGAGCCGGACGATCGACGTCCCCGTCGGTCCGTCCAAGGCGATCGCATGGCGCAGGACAATGTCGATTAGCTCTGGAGGAAGGTAAGGCAGGCGCGAGGAGGACAATGCTTGCTCTTGCCGCCCGTCATGGATGCGGTCGTCGGGGGCCGTCGACGGTGACGGCGGTACGGATGAGGATGCGGACGAGGATAGAGACTCTTCGTGCCCGTCGCGATGGCGATCTTGATGGTGCTGGGGCGAGAGAGCTAGATGAAAGAGACGTCGCCAGATCATGTCCAGGTTGGAGCGCTACATCGCTTTCTGCCACAGGAAGAGGAAGACCTTGGTGGATCCTGAGAGAGCCTTGGAATAGCCCGCCGGCGAAGTGTCTAGCTCTGCGGTACATACATGACCTCATCTCAGACCCTTCGCCGGCTGCGGGTCGCCGGAGCGCCGCAATTTCTCTCTTCGACGACCACTCTCCCTCGTCTCAACGCAATCGTCGATATGCCACTCCTGCCCGCCTGAAGACCGTTTGATCCTCGTTGCGCATGGCAAGCTAGGCAACCTCAAACGCAGTCGCCCTCCCTCCGCTTGCGCGGACGCGAACGACTCACCGTGCACCGAAGGAAGGCGGACGGACGGAACCGTTCCTGTGCTTCTCTCGCTTTTTGTGGCTGTCTATGGGATCACCCTCTTTGACTGACGCGTTATCTTATCTCGTCGACGCTCGCCTTTGGGCTTGCATCTCGTCGCGTGCGGAGAATGCAAGTCGTCCTGGGGGGAATGCCCTTCCCTTTCCGTCGTTCCTTGTTCGTCGTTCATTGAATTGTCCGGACGAGAGCCCTCTCTCTGACATGAAGGCATAAAGCAGTCCTGGCTACCACTCAATTTTTGCTCTCATCCCTCATCAGACCTTGCCCGTCGATTCCTCTCTCACCTTTTCACCTCGTTGTCGGATTTCATCCTTTCTCAGCTGCGCACGCTACCTCCCTCGTCATGAAGGTCTCCTCCTTTATTCTACTTGTCGTTGCCGCAATGGCCGTCAACCCAGCCTCTTTCCAGAAGCGAGGAGACCTCGACAACATGATCTTTGCCTTCTCTTCCGGCAACCAGCAGTCCAACTTCTCCGGAAACGACGACGACATGGGCAACAAGTCCGGGAACGCTATCGCTGACCAAATGGCCAACGGCAACAGCGGCGGCCTCGTTAGAAAAGGATACGAAGAGGCGTTGGGCCACATCTTCAGCAAGGGCAAGGACTCCTCTGGCGGCATCGGCAGCGGCTCGGGCGTTGCAGCCGGCGCAAACGGCGGGGTAGGTTGCCAGGATGGTGCGGGAGGCAAGACCGCCAATGTCGGAGGCCTGATCCACGTCAACAGACGCGACTATCCCGATTTCGGAAACAGCGTCGAGCTCGTTAGGCGCGGCGGCGAGGACGACATGGACATGCCCCCAGCTCAATCAACTAACAGGCCAATGGGTCCGCCCACGGAAATGACAAGGCCAAAGGTTCTTGCAACTCCAACGCTGGAGGTCTCGACATTATTGGAGACCCCAGGGGCGACAGCGCTCGGCAGTGGAGTCCTAATCGCGATGGCAAGGAAAACAGCACTCGGCAGTGGAGTCCTGATCTCAAAGGCAAAGATGATGGCGATGTCGCTTACATGGACAAGGACAAGGCCATCGCCCGACGGATCGAGGCCGAAGACGAAGAGGCTGATGCAGGTAATATTTTTCTTCGTGGATCGGGTAACCAACAGGCCAATGTTTCCGGCAAAGGAAATGACAAGGCCAAAGCTTCTGAAACACCAACGCTTGTGTTCTCGACCCCAGGAGTCTCCGATGACGTCGAGACCACAAGCGTTGGTGTTCCTGCCGCCAGGACCTCCGTCAGCCTTTCCGTCTTCGTCCTCGGGCCGTCGGGCGATGGCCTTGGCCTTGGCCTTGTCCAAGTAAGCGACCTTGTCATCATCTTTGCCCTTGTGGTCAGGACTCCACTGCCGAGTGCTATCGCCTCAGGAGTCTCCGATGACGTCGAGACCACGGCGGCAAGAACACCAGCGCTGGTGGTCTCGACATGGTCTTTTCCTCCTTTTAAGTCTCCTCCATCTGAGGCTTCCAAACCCACCACCAGCAGGGACATGACCATGCGTGGAATCAACTGGGAAGCCGTCGGGCCCCCACCAGGCCTCCCCCCTTCGACTCTCTCGCCAAGGGAAGTCATGGACCGACTCAAGGTCACTCAAGCACCACAGTGACATGTACATACCCAACCCCGACCCTCACCTGCCCTCTCTATTTCGCCAAGCGACTCTCGACACCGGCCTGCGCCGTATCAAGGTCTGCAGAATCTCTCCTCACCTCCCTTCTCCTGGCAATTGATCACTCAAGCTCCGTCCTCATTCTGTCTTCTGTACCAGTAAATAGAGTTTCTCGTGACCCCTCTCGTTTGTCGGTCTCCGTGTCCGTGCCAGGTGCCATGCTTGTCATGCTCTTGTCCTTCTAGAATTGTATCGTTGGACTGTGCTGCTGCAATCCACGGTAATGATCCTTTCAAATGCTTCTTCGGATTGGTCGGAGCGAAAACGCCAGCTTGCTTTCTGTCTCCACAGACAAGCACGGCAAAACGGCGAGGCAATGGAAGGGAGAGCCAACGATCGCTCTTCGACTCTGCAGATAGATATGATAGTCTGCACCGCATCTGTACGTCGTCCGTCCGGTAATCAAGTAGTTCTCGACTTGAGCACCCCGGCCCATTCACTATCTCTTACCTTTGCAGCCCGCTCTCATTCGAAAACATGCTCTGTAGGTTTAGAACCGATCGCTGTGCAGGTGTGCAGTGCAATTCGGGCCGTCCATCCGCGCTAGCTCCGGCGTCGCAGATTAGCACTCCTACTACGTTTCCTCCATCTCCATGAGGAAGACGTGTGCCGTCGTCACTCTGAAGCGTGTAATACGTCTCAAAATTACATCTATGTATCGCGTCTGAGTCATCTAAAGTCCTAACCGGTCCGCCAGTCCATCGATCGATCGGGTCTGCCAGCCGCCTATGGCTGCCTGGTCAGTCACCACGCGTGCGAGACGACGAAAATAAGAACACTTAGTTCTTGAGCTGCTGGCTGTAGGGCAAGTAACTGTGAATGCGGCAAGCGAACCCAGTCGTTTTCGCAGTCAGTCATCCGTGCTTTCCATTCCGAGCTGTCTGCGACGCTGGGCGTAGCGAGGGAGGGACAAAGGAGAGACAAACTCACGTCGTGTAACCCTCAGCCTGCGATGGCGAAGAAGGACAGCCAAGAAAAAAGGAGATAGATGTGAGTCGGGGGAGCCGGCGCTCAGTCGAGACGAGCGACTCACGGTGTCAGCGTAGAAGAAGGAGCGGTTGTACGCGGTGAAAGGAACGCCCTTGAGAATCCTTTCCGGCAGGTCCGGGGTAGAGATGAAAAACCTGCCGAAGACGATCGCGTCTCCGGTCTTGTTGGAGCGCTCGACGGCCGAGGTGGGTGTGTATCCTCCGGCGGAGAAGAACTTGATGGAACCGCCAGCCTTCTTGACGATCTCGCGGAAAGGCTCGAGGCTATGGCTCGGGTCCGACGTTTCAACCTCCATGTTGCCGTTGAAGCGAGGCTCCACAAAGTGCACGTAGGCGAGGCTGGGGTGAGCCTTGACAACCGTCTCAAGGTAGGGGACGAAGCCTTCTCCAGTACCGGCCATGCCTTGGAAGGTGCTGAAGGGGGAGAAACGCATTCCGACCCGCTCGGCGCCCACTGCCTCGACCACAGCAGCGATAACCTCGAGAGCGAAGCGCATGCGGTTCTCCAAGGATCCGCCGTAACCTGCAGAGTGAAGGACGAGAGACAGAGACAACGTTGGTCAGAGAACTTGCAAGGTCATCGTCATAGTCCCACTAGAGTGCTACGCACGGTCAGTCCGCCTGTTGGAAGTGGTCTGGAAGAACTGATCGATGAGGTATCCGTTGGCGCCATGGATCTCGACGCCGTCGAAGCCAGCTTCGAGGGCGTTCTTGGCAGCCTGTGCGTAGTGCCCGACGTACCGCTTGATGTCGTCCTCAGTCAACGGACGGGGCTTGGTACCGCCCTCTGCCTCATCGTAGACCCAGTCCGAAGCCGACACGCGATCCCACGTGGGGGGAGAGCTGTAGCCAAGGGCCCAGAGCTGGCAGAGGATCTTACCGCCCTTTGCGTGAACGGCGTCCGTGACCTTCTTCCACGCGGCAATGTGCTTGTCCGACCAGATACTGTGACGTGAAACGGAAAGGACAAAGCAAGGGGCCGGAAGCGCCACAGGAGTGAGTTAAGCTCGTCGGGTTATGGGGATCGGATGCGGCAATGGACAAAACCTCACCCAGGTGCGCCAGGGTAGCCACCCGCTTCCTCGGCGATGAAAGTGGCCTCGGAGATGAGGAGACCGCCCTTGGAGGCTCGCTGGGCGTAGTACTCCACCGCAATGTCCTTGGGAATACCCTTGGGCTGCTCGTTGCGCATACGGGCTGGCGAGACGGGAGCCAACGGTAAGCAACGCCACCTTCTTCCTCGCGACCAGGGCTGTCCGGCGGATCACCGTTCGCCTTTACTCACTCAACGGCGCCATGACCACCCTATGCTCGAGCTCCAAAGCGCCGACCTTGACGGGTTTGAAGAGGTCCGAAGACGAAGCCACAGCGGGGTCGACGGGCGGCGGGGGAGTCTTGGTCTGATCGGCGGCCATTGTGGACAATTGTGACGGTCAAGGGTTGCAAGCGCAAGTGAAAGGGCGGAGGGTGTTGTTCGGGAGGCGTGGATGGGGGCGCACTGGGCCCGGACCGCCGACATAGGCCTTTATGTACACCTCCAGGGAAGGGATCGCATCTTCTCGAAGGCGTCAGTGACGGAGAAGAAAATTGTCGCACCGGACGGGGAAGTTGGCCGGGCTCCTGGAATGAACGACATGCTCTGCGACGCCGAGCCCGAAGAGCCAGAAAAGGCCGGTCCGGGAAGTTTGATCGATTTGATCGACGTCCGCGTCAGTTTGCTCAGCCCGGATGCTCTTACCAAACACTGCGGTCCGGCCGAGAGCACGGAGAGTCGGCGGCCATCGGGCAGGCTCGGAAGGACGGATGGAGAGAGAAGAGGCGAGAAGGGCGAGCGGCAGCGCCAGCGCCCTGATCGGCCTTCGGTCAGCGAAACGCCGGTGGAGTCGAATATATATTTCAGGGGGGCGCCGCGGAGCTTCGGCGGTTCGCCCGGACAGTTGGACTGCGTGCGTTCCTTGCCTGCCCGTGGCGGGCAACCGGGGGAAGACACGCGAGCAGGAGAGACGGAAATGGCGCACATGAGGATGCGACGATGTCCGACTCGTACGTACAGGTATGGCCGTCTCAGCACGTTAGTGACCCGCGTCACATGGCCAGGTACGGCCCGCGGAATTGCGACATTGACGTCGGCGGCCGATCATCTTTCTGTGCGACCCTCGGAAAAGCCGCATGGGAAGGCCGCGTGCGGCGGCCCGGCTGGTCGTCGACGTCCCTCTCTTCAATATCCCCGCAGCCGCTGACAGGCCAGAATGGATAGGACTCGGTGACGGGTTGCGAGCCAGCTCGTGGTTACCCATGCAGCTGCGCCACCGGCGATGGACGACACCCAGGCCCAGGTCCCACTCGCTCTGCTTTCGCTTCCGTCCCCTCGCCCACGCCTTCGCCGCCCCGCACGGCCCCACACAGATCACACCATCGTCTTCGTCCCTCCTTTATCGACCGTCCTCCTTTCTCCGTCCGTCCAGAACCCAGATCCATTCTCAAGTTGCCAAGGTGGCCGTTGAAAGCACCACGAAACTGATTCCGTTCGGCGAATATAACATCTTTGTCAAGATCTTCGGCACCCTGTCCCCCGATGGACCCGTCCCGCTCATCGTCCTCCACGGCGGGCCGGGAGCGACACACGATTACCTGCTCAGCCTCGCCGCCACCGCGGAGCGCAACAGCGCTCCCGTGGTCTTTTACGACCAGATCGGAAACGGCCAGTCCACCCACCTCCCCGATAAGGGCCCGGACTTCTGGACGGTGCAACTGTTCTGCGAACAGCTCGACGACTTGGTGAGGCAGCTCGGGATCCGCGAGTATGATGTGCTGGGTCAGTCCTGGGGCGGCATGCTCGCCGCCGAGCACGCGCTCCTCCATCCCAAGGGTCTCCGACGGCTCGTGATCGCCAACACGCCCGCGTCGATGCCGCTCTGGAGCGCCGCGTCGGCCCGATACCGCAAGCAGCTGCCCAAGGCTGTCCAGGCGGATCTGGATGTGCACGAGTGCGACGGCACGACCAATTCGGAGGCGTACCACAAGGCCGTCGACGTCTTCTACGCCCGGCACACGTGCCGAGTCGTCCCGATGCCGCCGGACGTGATCAACTCGTTCGCGGCCATCTTGAAGGACGACACGGTGTACCAGACGATGAACGGTCCCAGCGAGTTCCACGTCGTGGGCACTCTAAAGGACTACACCATCATCGACCGCGTTCACGGCGTGCGCGTCCCCACGCTCGTCATCAACGGACAGTACGACGCGGCGGACGACGACGCGGTCGCGCCCTTCGTCCAGCGCATCCCCGGCGCCAAGTGGGTGAAATTCGAAGAGTCGAGCCACATGCCTCACGTCGAGGAGACTGACAAGTTCCTCGACGTCCTGAGCAAGTTTCTGAGGGGCGAGGACGTGCCCGAGACGAAGTAGGAGAGCCATTCGTGAGCGGTCACATGTACACGCGTCCGATTCTTTTATTCTTCTGGGCTCTTTTGCAGGGTGTTCTTAACTGTTTCTTATCGTATGGTCACTCCACTGCTGTCGTTATCGAGCTTCGAGGATTGAAATCCTGGTGTCAAATCGCGTTTCCTCGCCCCCGTTCCTTTTGCACGTCCCTGCGAATACGGTGGTCCATCCTATACCGTCCATCGGCTTCTCGGAACTTCGTCCCCGCTATCTCGCCGGCAAGAAATAAATCTGATTCACCATACCCGACATTCCTTGACCATGCTCATGACCTCTCCAAAAGTCAGTCTCTCCTTCTCCGTCACCATCGTGCCCTCATCATCCTCGTCCACGTCATCGTTCGTCGAGTGACCCCCTCGCGCAGCGGCGGCTGGCTTTCTCTCGCGTTTGTTCAGAGCGAGGCCGACGATCACGGGTCGGTTCTCGACTCCGAGTGCCATGTTCGCATCAGGTCCGCCGGAACGAGCAAGCTCGTCGCCAACGTCGTGTGCGACGATGGCGGAGATCTGAGAGGCGTATAGATTGTAGAGCAGCCTTTGACCTGGTTGCGGAGGGGAGCCTAGAAGTGGTTCGAGCGTCGTGGAAGGGTGGGGAGCTGGCAGATTTAGCGCAAGCTTGCTGGAGGATGCAAGGTTGCCATCTGCGTCTGCATCAGCATCGTTGTCGGATAGCAGGGTAGAGGAGACATAGGACGTCGGGGACGGATGGGATGCTTGGATCTGCCCGGGAAAGAAGGGTTGGCCATTATTAAAATAATTTGACTCTTCTTCATGCAAAATGTATGTGCGCACGCGATCAACCCACCAGACATCCGACCTTGCCGAGCTGCGTGACGAGGACGAGGATCCTGTCGACGAACGCCTGAGCAAGGACCTCGGTATGGACGCCGTCTACGATCCGCGCGGTCTGCTTCGTGGAAAATGGAGGACGGGACAAACTCTGCACCTTGGACGCGTCGCCTTTCTGTCCAGCTCCTGGCCTTGGTGCGCCATCGGCGTCGGGAAGAGCATTTGCGAGGTCGAGCAGGGAGGTCATCGAGGCGTGGATGCGGACTTCGGAGCGATGGACGGTGGCCCGAGCGAGCAAGGAGGTCTGCGGCGGTCATCGCTTATGTCAGCGCACGTGAGCTTTTCGCACGCTGCGGCCAAAGCGCGCTCGGTCACCTTTGCTCGCAGTTCAGAAGAACCGGAAACGCGAGGACGACTTCCGAACGATTCCTTTCTTTTCTTTCCAGCCCTTCCTCTCCCTCACCTTGCGGCTTCCGGGCATACACGAGCTGCTTCACATGACACACCCCCTCATCTCTCATTTCTAGTTGCCAAGCTGAGCTTCTCCGCCCGCTCGTTCGCTCGCCGTTCGCCGTCGAAGAACGAGCGCGGGTCAGATAGCCCTAGCCGCCCATGCTCCTCAGGGTCGGCAGGGGCTCAGCGAAACGCCAGCTTCACCTCGCCGCCCTCAAGTCTCCGGCCGCATCGTCATCTTCGTGGGTCTCCGGCCAGCCTGCGTACGTCTCCTCGCCGGCTGAAGACGCGCCTGTCCTACAATGCCTTTGCCCTCGTCTCTATGCGGACTCGTCATTGCTCGCCGGGAGCGATACGATCGCCGACGGAGAGCTGTCCGGGCGTGGGGACCAAGCACAATACAGGCCGGTGTCTGGGGCAGTCCTTTCTCTCCCCCAGCCGTCACCATCTCGTGGCCAGCGCCTGTCGCGGAGGGGGTATGCGACGTGTGCTGCCGCCGCGAGCTTGGCTCCAGAGGTCGCGACCGAGCAGGCCCCTGTGCACCGAGATCGACATGTTCGACGGACGGGTGCTAAATGGCTTCCAGAGGTGAAAGATGCGGCGACACAGGGGAGGCAAGACTTCTCCGACGACATCGCCGCTGTATCTCCCCCACCAGCTTTGGTGGTGCCGCCCCCCGCGCCTCCGGATACGCCAGACGAGGTCGTGGCCTTCCGCGATCACCTTCGAAAACGCCGCTTGAAGGAAGCGTTTGCTACGTTTCGAGACATGGACATCGCGGCGCTTTCTCAAATCCAACTCGACGATCTCATTCGCTTCCTCGACGTGATTCTTGCCCAGCCCGCTTACACTGCTCTCCACCGGTCCGCCCTGCGTGCCGCTCACCTCACAGCTGCGTGGGGATTCGGCATCAAGCGGCCGCACGGAGAGATGAAGTTAGGGCAGAAACCCATGCATGGCGATTTAGGAGGTGGGCTGGACGAGAAACGAGCGCTCCTTATTGGCCGGCTCGCCGAGGGCTACATCATGGTGGGCGAGAAGGAGACGGCGTTTGGGCTCTTGCGATGGAGTCGCAAACATGTCCGCCCTGTCCCCTTGAAGATGTTCGAGAGCATCGGCGCTCGGCTTGGACGTCAAGGCGAATGGCAAGGGCTCGTCCGGCTCACCAAGATGGCCCCGAAACATCACGACGGCGAGCAGACCGCGTACCTTCTTATCTCTCGCATTCGAGCCTACATCAAGCTCCAGAGTTTCCACCTTCTTTGTGGATTTCTCGACCAATTTGCTCAGGCTCGCCCGCCACTCGACCCGCCGCGCGCCGCTTTTCGCCTCCTCTTGCAAGGTCACCTTTTCAACCGCGATCTCCAGCAAGCCGGCAACGTTCTGAAGCAGTTCCGGGAAAGGGGTCATTCGGAGGACGAGGCGACCTACGTGGCGATCCTCAGGGGCTATCGCGGACTTGGACGCCAGCCTGGATTGGTACGGAAGGTTTTGGAGGATGGCGATGCGCTCGGTTTGACCGTCGATGCCCGGATGCTCAATGCTATTTTGGATCTCTGCGCCCAGCAGCAAGATAGAGTTGGCGCTTTAGAGGTCCTTAGGAGATTCGACCCGTTCCCGTTGTCGTTCACAAAAGACAGCACCTTTGTCTCTGCGTCCTCGACCGGCAAATCTGCCCAACGTGTGTCCGACCCTAAGGCTATCAACTCACGAGACCCCCGACGAACCGCGACGGCGCCTCCACCGCGACCAGATGTGGAGACGTACACGATCATCATCAGAATGTGTTCCCAGGTTGGCGACTGCAAGGGAGCACTGGACATGTTCGAGAAGGCAGCAGCACTCTGCTTAGAACAGGCAACGCAGGACTCTGGATCAAGCGTCGCCAAGGACGGCGAGGCGAAAGCGGAGACGCATACGTGGGAGGAGAAGGGAAAGTGGAAGGAGGAGGAAGGTGTACCGAGGGACCGGAAGCTGAACGGACCGCTCAAAGGCCTCGATCGTGCCGTCGCCGCCGTGGTAAAGACTTTCATCAATGCTGGGAGGACCCGTGAGGGCCTCCGCTTCGTCACCGAGCTTTGCGAGCGTCCCACATTGTCATCGCCTGCGACGCCTCCTAGCTCGACTAGTGCAACTGCGCGGCTACCAGCCTTCCGATCCACTTCGGTCATCTTTTCCGTTCTCCTCGAAGCCGCGCTCAAGCAGGGCAGTCACGAGGATGCGACAAGGGTGCTCGCGAGGATGAGGGCCGCCCATGTCAAACCGGACGCGGCGACGCTCAACGTCGTTTTGCGTTACTTATCAGTCGATTTGGATCTTGGCTCGGAGGAGCTGGCCAGATTCATGAGCCTCATGCGGAGCCGTGGCTTCCGGCTTTCCGTAGAGCACCTTACCTACCTTCTCCGGGCTTTGCTCAGTCGGGAACAAGCGCACGGGAGGGGCCGACCAGCAAAGGAACGACATAAACTTGGCGCCGCTCGAATCGTATCGGACTTGGTTGACCAGCTGTCCAAGGACACTTCTGTCGGAATCGCCGCTCCAAATGACCCGTCCACCAAGCCTCTCCTGCAGTCGCTCGCCGTCCGCCAAGTCCGCGCAGACTCGCAGGCCTTCGCGTTGCGCATGCGGCGGGACGCCGTCCTGCGACGGGATCCCGGTACAGCCGAAATCGTCTTTCAGACCATGCTTGACCAGGGCATACGGCCAACTGAGCACCACTACACGGCCCTCATGGAGGGTTACGCTAAGGTGGGGGACATGGCATCTGCCCAGACGGTCATGCAGAACGCGAAGGCGCAGGATGGCATCAAGAGTAGCGTGGTGATGCACACAATCCTCATGGACGGCTATGCCCGGCTGGGTCAACGGGACAAGCTAAGAAAGCAGTACGAGGCGATGATGGCTGAAGGAATCGTGCCGGACCGACAAGCTCTCACTGTTTTGGCGAAATCAGCTGCCGCTAGAGGGCAGCCGGACCTCGTCCGGAGGTGGATCGTCGATGAGGATCCAGAGCAGACGCCTCCGGGCTCTCCACTTCCGCAGCGAGAGTCCGAGCTGCCGTCGGCGGTTCCGGCGGTCGATCCTTCTCGCCTGCTCGAGTCAATACCAACCCCTTCCTATCTCGCCCTTCCTCCCGCATCAGACCTTCCAGCCATTGCGCTTCTCTTCCAAGCCTACATGCTCGCTGGAGATCCGTATGACGCACACCTCATGCTTTCTCGCTCCTTGGCCGAAGGGTTGCAACCGGACAGGAGATTGCGGATCGTGGTGAAGCGCTCTGGTCGGTGGATTGTTCGGATGTTGGACCGAGCGCGTCGCATGGAGGAAGGTACGGTGCGAGGGAGCGATGGACCTTGTGTGCCTCTCTCTCAAGCACGGCCCGCCCCGCCCCACCATGGCCTTCCAACGTCGCATGCGAACACGGTCAAGTCGGTGGAGGGCTCGAGCGACCGGACGCACGCCTCAGCCACCTTCAGCGCTTCCACGTCTGCGACGGCAGGGTTAGGTAACGCAGATCTGAACTTCCCGATGTCGCGCCTACCCAAGACGTGCTCCTTGACGGTTGAAGAGCTCCAAGCGGCGCTCAAGCTTTATGAGCAAAACGCTGCCGCTTCTTCTGGACCCGCTCTCATGAAACGCATGCGACCGGGCGGTCCGAACGAGGAATTGTGCAACCGCCTGCGTCGTCGGTCCAAGAAGTCGATTCGGATGCTTGCCGATGCCCTCAAACCTCCCGCCACGGTATCTACTCAATCTCGGCCGGGCAGGGCGAAGCGAGGGTGAATGGTGATCACGGGCGATCTGTGCAGCCGCGTTCGAACGGGAGCTGTCTTCGAGCTGTGACGTAGACGACAATGCAACATGTTCTCGTGCTCGTTTCGTCAATGTACACCACCTTTCAATGCGTTGCAACATTCTGTTCCATTATTTGCGCGCGTTGTGCACTACAGGGTATAGCTGCGTACGTGACATTGGTCAATGGACGCGTCCTTCGAGATTTTGCGGAGACGGTCTTCTCGCTCAGAAGTGTGTCTTTGTTGACCCTAGATACGCTCCAATCGCACTAGGGAAACCGGCCCTGTTGTCGCTTTCGGGAACCTCCGACTGACCATCGACGTCGATCATGCTTCGTACGCCGACGGTGCTGAGGCCAAACACGGCGACGTTGGAGCGACTGTCGATGTCGACGACGCGCTGCTGGCAGCTCGCGTCTTTCAGGCGGTTCTGTTTGTAGTCGTCGAAGAAGCTATACAGCCCGGCACCGTAGACAAGCACGCCTTCCGATTCTAGCACCCGCAGCGCCCACGCCTTCGCCTCGGGCGGTGCAAGGCCTCCTTCGGAAGTTGCGACGAAGACAGGGTCGCGCCAGTCAGCTCTAGCTCGGAAAGGCCGCGATGCAGGCGGCCGAGCCTGGTAATAAGGCGTCTCCGTCTGTATCAGACCCATCCAGACGTCCTTGGCGCGATTGAGCTGATACTGATAGAGCTGAAAGTGCTCCGACCCCGTTCCCCACAGCCAGGTTGGCGCATGGCGACTCTCGATTAGCGCTCCTCTCGCCGCGAAGACGGAGAGCTGGCCGTGAAAAGGCGAGTCGAGGTCATGATCTGCGAGCCAGACCCAGACGTTCTCAAAGTAGCCACTGCCCTCAGGCGTGACGTGTAAACCGAGGAAGGGACCCAAGTTGGCGTCGTCGAGCAGCGGCAAAGTGCCTTTGGGAGTCATATCCTCGCGCAGACATGTTCCGGTCGCGCCTCCGATGCGGATGTGGCAGTCCCACATACCCGCCGAGCCTTGGTGGCTCTGACTGACATTCCATCGAACCATCACAGCTCCGGGCGTTGGCCCGCGGGTAGAGAAGATGAGGTCAGAGAGTTCTACGACCCCTTCCTCTTCCGGCCCACCGACAAGGACCACAGGACGAGGCCTGTTCTCATCGGCAAAGAAAGGCCCAGTAGCCATGATGTTCGACCAGCATTCGCCTACGATCCTGGAGCCGACTGGGACAATGACGGTGGATGTGACAAGGTAGACGCCAGCATCGAGGAAAAGCACCTTCCCCAAGTTAGCTGCCTTCTGGAGCGCTCCATTGAGGGCGGCCGTATCGTCTGTCAGGCCATCGCCTGTGGCCGTCCATACAACGTCGGAACAGAGCGTGAGCGCTGGAGACCCCAACGAAGAAAGACAGCTCGCGAGGGAAACATATGTTCATTACCCACCTGCGGCGCCCTCGTCCCGCGCATGAACAAAATTTTCCTCGCCGACATTCTCGTACTGCGGTTTGGACCGAGTAAACACTCTCCCATCCTTGTCCAGCAAGGAGGAGGGCTTGTGTATTCTGGGAAGGTGATCTTGTTGGAAGACCATCTCCTTTCCGAGTTGGTAGACGTGGCCCGAGCACCAGCTGTCCACCTTGGTCGTCACACCTTCGCTCTTGAGCACTTCCTGCCCATCTTCGACCTGCACCGCAGCGCTGACCTCTCGCAAATCTACGTTATCCAACACGAGCGAGAGACCGCTCTCTTGAGAATTGCCGGAAGGGGACAGCAGAACGCCGACGGGTGTTCTTGAGAACCTCGAGTCAAGAATGATACAGGAGCTAGCGGCTTGATGGGTCTTGTCCTTGCCGTCGACCGGTACGCGGATCTCGAAAGCGGCGCGACTGGCGTCAGATATGTGGATGTCTTGGAAGGTCCTTTCGTCGCGTTATCGAGGACCATGAAGTGCATGGATAAGACGCAAAAATTACGAAGTACGGACGAGAGAATGCACGTTAGGGAGGCTGGAAATAAACGATAATGGAACACGCACGCACCACGACCAGTTCCAATGAAGGCAGACGCCTGTTTGAGCGCCTCGGATCTTGACGTTGCGAACCGTGAACTGGATCCAAATGATAGGGAGACAGGCGGTCGGTGTCAGTGAGGACATTAACGCCCCAGACAAGTTGGCAGGGCAATCAACGACCCACCTGTTGATTTCCCACCCATAATCCAAACTTACCCCCATTAACTGTTAGATCGCACATGAACCCACCACTCCCATTCTCCATGAATATTCCCTGATGACGTGTGTCGGGGTGGTCGCTAAGGTGAAAGGATATGTTCTGGAGGGAGGTTGCTTGGGCCACCTGCCAGTGGATGCCAGTGCCATAGGCTGTTGGGGGCATGAGAAGAGTCGAGAGGCAGAAGTTGCGAATTTGTCTGTGCAAATAGAAAGAAAGGGAAGAGGGGATTAGAATGGGGACTATTGAGTACACACCGCCACCTTGTCTTCATTTCTCCAGGCAATGCTCACCGGAAGAAATTGTCCTGAGGGATGTACCATTGCCGCCCATGTCCCTCGGGAACGTAAGGATTAGAGTCAATAAGTGCTATTCCGGAGAAGTGAGGAGAGGCAAGGATAGTCGGGGAATCCTTTGGATCTCCCACTAGCTGGGTGTTGTAATACTGGATGATGGGAGAGGAGATGAGACTACCGGCGGCGGGATACAGAGGACGCGGTCCTAGGTGAGTTTGGCGTGCTAGGGGCATGCATTCAAGCAAAATCACATCTTTCAGCCGCCTCTAAGAGCTTTTCACTCACTAGGTACCCATAGGAAAGAAAACGAGGGCAGGACTGACAGTGCTCGACCCTCCGTCCTCTCCACATCGTCCGCCGTCGGCGATGCAACGGTTGATTGCCTCTGTGTCGTCCGCCTTTCCATCGCCTTTCGCCCCGTAGTGCTTGACATTTCGGAAAACTTTGTACCCGTGTGAATTTGGATGGAAGGGAGCCCTACCGTGACGGTGTATCTGCTCCATCCAGCTTTTGCCGTCGGACGTCATTCTGTGTCCTCCCGACATGTCACGTCACGTCGTGGTATGTGGAAGGTCGGGACGGCGCGCACGGGCCAAGCGCGCGGGGCTGGCGGCAGTGTCCGCGTATCGCCGCCTCCTGCCGGCGGCAGCGCCGCGATCCGCACGGCACTGGCTGGCTGGTGGCTCGGCGAGCGACACCGGACGACGAACCAGACGACACCGACGAGCACGACTTCGACCTCGGCTCCATCATAACCCTTCTCCTCTCGTCACCTGTCTCTCCACACAAACAATCTTGTAGGGCCGGTGTCTACGGGAAAGCAAGGGCACGCAATGTGAGCTCTGCCTAGCAGCTCGCCCTAGATTTAAGGAAGTCACGTAGCTCACGCCTTCTCGCTCCTGCGCCCGTCTTCTTCCTCGTCCTCCGATCCCTTAGGTCGTACATCGACCACCCGCACCTGCCTACTCGGCCCGTAGACAGGGACAAGGCAGAGTCGGAGCTCAGCCAGAACATCAAGAAGGCCACCACCCCGGAGGAGACAGCGCCGAAACAGAAGCACGTCAGGAGTGAGTCGCACATGTCCCATGTGACTTGGCCACCCGGCTCGTACCATGGTGTTGAGGAACCTCGGTCGAGAGGAGACTGTTCGTCCTTTGTGTGGGAGGGCGGTGGTTGGGTCCTGGGCAACTCGCCGACGTCCTGTCTGCTTCGTCCAAACTTATTCATTTCCTGTCCCTCGTCTTCTCTCACGCATGCGCACGTACAGAATGCATCGTGTATACTTGGGACTACCACACCTCCCAGTCCATCTGGTCCGGGTTGAGAGTGCAGCCGATCTTGAGCGACGAGGTGCAGACCTTCAAGGCTCTCATTCTCGTCCACAAGGTCTTGCAGGAGGGCTATCAGATCGTGAGTGTTTTCTCCTTGTGGAATGAAGCAGCCGTCTTTGTCCTTCTCTTCAGCTGGTGAAGTGGACTGGCGCGGGTCGATTAAATGAATGATACCTGGAACCTACGCATCTTTGTCGCGCCCCCTTCATGCAGACGTTGAAGGAAGCTCAGGCTCAGGTCGGTTGGTTCGAGACCTGCGCGCGGACGGTTGGTGATGGCATGCGAGGTGAGAGGACCCCAATGCCTTCCTCATTGTGCTTTTCTTTGTCGTTACTTCTGCTCATCGTCGACCTGTCTCTGGCAGGATATGGCACCCTTATCCGGGCATATGTCTCTCTTATTCTCGCCAAGCTCCGTTTTCACCGTCATCATCCCGAGTTCAATGGTCTCTTTGAGTATGAGGAGTACATCAGCTTGAAAGGTATCGACGATCCTAACGAAGGGTGGGTAAGAGCATTAGGCTACGGAGGGACCGCTCTACTTCCTAGATAGGCGGACCTGACCGTCGACCACTGTCCGCTTCGTTTCTAGGTTCGAGACCATCATGGATATGATGAAGTTGCAAGACCAGATCGAGGCCTTTCAGAAGCTCGTTTTCGCCCACTTCCGCGCTTCAACGAACAACGAGTGCCGTATCTCGAGCTTGGTCCCGCTTGTCAAGGAGAGCTACGGCATTTACCGCTTCATCACCAGCATGCTCAGAGCCATGTATCGGAGTGCGTGTCATTTCGGTCAGCTTCGATTTCATCAATGATATGTCTGCCGCTGATTTCCAAGGCCTGCCTCTCCACAGGAACCGACTCGCCCGACGCTCTTCAGCCTCTTGCCGATCGCTACCGAGCCCAGCACCACAACCTCCGCCGTTTCTACTACGAATGCTCCAACCTCAAATACCTTACCTCGCTCATTAACGTTCCCAAGCTCGGCCATGAGCCGCCAAACCTGATCGACTCTGGATCTGCGCCGAACTTGCCGAAAAGGAGAGCTACCACGCCTCCAAAGTCTCCCACACCCCCTCCTGCCGCCCCGTCGCCCTCCCAAGCCCAGATCGACGAACAAGCGCGCATGCTCAAGGAGTACGAGGAGCAGCAGGCAGCGCTCCGGGCGCAGCACGAAGCGGAGGCGCAGAGGCAGGCCCAGTTGGCGGCGCAGCAGCAGGCCGAGTTCGAGGAGCAGCAGAGGCTCCAGGCCGAGCAGCAACGTCTCGCTCAGGAGCAACTCATGCGCGATCAGATGGCGCAGCTCGCCGGTGGGAGGGTTGCCGAATTGGAGAGGGAGATGTTGGCTATGAGGGGACAGTACGAGCGCGATCAACTCATGTTGGAGCAGTATGACAGAGTGAGTCAAGGCTGCGACATGCTTCGCCAGGCGGTACGTTCCATTTTTTCACGGCTGGGCCCTGTTTTGTTTGCCCTTTGCCCATCTCCAGCGTGTCAAAGGCCTGGAAGGCGAGATCGCCATGCTCTCGCAGAACGTCGCCGCCCAGAATCAAGGCAAGGACGACTTGATCAAGCAGCTCCAGGATCAGGTGACTCTGTGGCGGAACAAGTATGAGGCGCTCGCCAAACTTTACTCGCAGCTGCGCACTGAGCACCTCGATATGCTCAATCGGTATAAGGCGATGCAGATCAAAGCCAACAGCGCGCAGGAGGCAGTGGACAAGATGGAGAGGATGGAGAGGGACGTCAAGGCGAAGAATCTTGAGCTTGCTGACATGCTTCGCGAGAGGGACCGTGCCAGGTTTGATCTTGACCGTATGAAGGCGGTGAGTCGAATTCTCCCCAAGCCCTTTTCTCAATTAGTTCACGGCATGCTCATGTCGGATTGTCGACGGCGCCATTCTCCGTTGGTAGAGCCACAAAGAGGAGACCGACAGGCTCCGGCGCGACCTCATGTTCGCCAACGAGCGCGCCGAAGACGCGACGCGGAACAAGAGCAGCGAGGTGTCGGCCATGATGGGCACTCTCAACCGCCAGATCCAGGAGCTTGAGGAGTCGCTGAGGGTGAGCATTTTGGCCCGTGCCAATGAGAGCTGCCGGGGCGATTCCAGAAACTAACCTTACCGGCCCTTTGTAACCTCTTGGCCTGTAGAGCAAGCGCAACCACGTGGACGAGCTGCTGAGTAAGCTTGATGCCAAGGATGCCGAGCTCGCGAGGATTCGCGAAGAGAAGGACCAGGAGCTGCAGATCATGCAGGAGGGCATGGATAGCACTATCAAGGAGTTGAGCGACCTCCAGTTGGTGAGTTGGAGTGCGACCTGCTCCTGCGCACTTCGCTTTTGCTGGAATTTGACCTGACGCAACCATGTTACTATATCCTTTCACCTGCTACTCGTGTCCTCTCTAGAACCAAGGGGAGCAGGATTCAGCCGTCAACGCCCAGATCGACACACTCATCCTCGACCAACACAAGAAGCTCAATGCGATCATCGGTGATTTGGCAGATGGTTTCTTCCTCAAAGTCCTGCATCTTTCTTATACTTCCTGTCTTTCCTCTTTCAGACTCTATCCTGCAAAGCTGCGTGCAGAAGATCGACGATGCAATCTACGAGCTCGAGTCGCCAATGTCGGACGGCAACCAGAACGCGACTCCCGAGTATACCCTCTCCATCGTGGAGAAAGCCACCAGTTCACTCAACGAGTTTGCTATGGTCTTCAACCTATACCTCTCCCAAGAAAAGGGCGGCGAAGACGTCGAGGTTATCAAGCGGGCCACCGACCTCGCTCAGACGATCGCCGACGTGCTCGTCAACACGAAGGGTATCACTCGTCTCGCCAACAACGACGACGCGTCCGACAAGATCATCAAGGCCGGAAAGACAACTGGCGACGTGCTCCTTCGCTTCTTTGTAAACCTCCAGTCGTACCGTCTAGAGGGTATCGCCCCTGCCGGGCGCAAGGACTTCGTCCTGCGCCAAAACATGGAGAGCAGCACGGCCCTCGCGAACCTTACTACGGTCGTCGAAGGCTTGGTCAAGAGCGGCAGCGCGCTCGCTAACGCGAACGGTGACATCGGCGATCTCGTCGAGCGCGAAATGTCCAACGCCGCTCGGGCCATCGAAGCGGCCACGGCCAAACTCGAGGCTCTGATGGTCCGTCCGAGAGATTCGTCTAAGTACTCGGCCGTGGACCTGCAGGTGCACGACGCGATCCTCGAGGCGGCGCTCGCAATCACGCGGGCCATCGGCGGCCTGATGAAAGCGGCGACCGATTCGCAGGAGGAGATTGTCGCGCAGGGCAAGGGATCGAGTTCGAGTCAGCAGTTCTACAAGCGCAACAACCGCTGGACGGAGGGTCTTATTTCTGCCGCCAAGGCCGTCGCGTTCGCCACCAGCCTTCTGATCGAGACCGCCGACGGGGTCATCTCTGGCACGCATTCGCTGGAGCAGCTGATTGTCGCGTCGAACGAGGTGGCCGCGGCGACTGCGCAGGTGGTGGCGGCGTCACGCGTCAAGGCGAGCTTCATGAGCAAGACGCAGGAGAGGCTGGAGATCGCCGCCAAGGCTGTTACAGACGCTTGCAAAGCGCTCGTCAAGCAGGTCAAGGCGATCACCGCCAAACAGGTGCAGGCAGAGAGCGTGGATTTTGCGGATATGCCCCAACACGAGTTCAAGGTTCGAGAGAGTGAGTTGGAGATTTTTCGATTTCACGCACGAGCACGCAGAATGAGGCGGTGACGTGCAATGCGACGCGACGCTGACGGTTGCTTGCTGGTGGCCTCGCGGTGCCTCCTTCCCATCTTCGTCTTACCAGTGGAGCAGAGCGTCAAGATCCTCACGCTGGAAAAGAACCTCACGGAGGCTCGTCGTCTGCTCGGAGAGATGCGGAGGGTGAGTCTCCGTTCTTGTTCTGCGCGCTTCAGACTCCGTTCTCCTGTGGGACTCGACTCATTTCGCCATGTCTTGTCCTCCGGCATCCTCTGTTTCCGCATCCCAGGCCGGATACCACGCAGAAGCGGATACTGTCTGAGGAGGGCCAGCCAAGGTCGAACGGGGCAGAGAAAGAAAGAAGAGATAGGGGACAGGGACCATGTTCGAACCTCGCGAACTGCCATCAATGTATTTCAACTTGCCTTTTGTCCTTTCTCGTCCTCATCGCGCCGCATACGTTCGTTACATTTTTTTGTCTATTTCTATTCCTATATTTGCCCCTTTCCTCCTCGCTCGCTCTGTCGTCCGTTCGTCATTGGAAGAGAAGAGCTCTCACCGGATAGCGAGTCATGTAGTCGTCTGGAGCCATCCTACAGTGTTGAGCCTTATGGCTATGCCCGTAGGTTGCTGTGCCGTGCGATGCCATTCGTAGTCGGCTTAAGAAGACCGGGCCAACCGGGCCAAAGGGGGGTTGGGGGAGCTACTCCGTAAGAAGATCCCCTCGTCGTGAACTTGCACCACCATCATCACGCTCACCATCTAACTTGTTTGGACGATGACCGCCCGCTCCCCACCGCCGTTCCAAGGCCACCGCTTCGTCCGAGAGCACGCTCGTTCCTGCGAGGGGATGGAGGGAGACGAGGATGGTGCGTGGCTGGCGGTAGAGCGATACAAGGTGTTCACGCTCGTCTTCCTGATCGACGCTGAGAGAGAGAAGGCAAGTCCCGCGTTTCCCTTCCATGTCTTTTAGAAGGAACGACCGAGTTAGCTGACCGTAACTGCCCGAGGATCTGCTCACGCTCACTCGCTTGTCGGCTCGCCGAATGTCTCTTCCCTCTCTCGCGTTCTCTATGAACGGTGGACTGTTCACGGTTCACAGATTCTCCTCGGCTTGAAGAAGCGCGGCTTCGGCGCAGGCCTCTGGAACGGCTTTGGCGGCAAGGTGGAGCCATCGGACAAGTCGGCTCGAGAGGCGGCGGTGCGGGAGTTGTTGGAGGAGGCGAGCGTGCGAGTGCAGGCGGAAGAGCTGAGATATATCGGCCGGGTGGTTCACGTCGGACAGGAGAAGGGGGACCACGGTCGGGCACACGATGTGAGGGTGTTCGTGGCGAGCCGGTGGGAGGGCGTCGAAGCCGAGTGAGCGTCTGTCGGGCATCGGTCGCTGGTTCGCTGCTCCGTTGCTCATCCTCACTTTTTTCGCTCCCTTACTTCTCTTTACTCACGCTGTCCCTCGCCTTCCTTCTCCGCATCTGCTCCACTCGCTCGTCGCCGTCTTACAGAACAGAAGAGATGGCCCCACGCTGGTACGGTTTCTCCGAAGTGCCCTTCCAGCAGATGTGGCCGGACGACCGCCTGTGGTACCCCTTGGTCTTCTCTCGCACGCCGTTCGCTGGTCGCATCGATTGGAGGCCAATGCTGAGGCGGGGGGAGAGGCCGGAGGGAGAGGGTGCTGACGAGGAGGAGCGGGAGGAGTTTGAGATGACCAGGTGGTGGTTCGGCGTGGTAGAGGGTGGAGAGCTGGAGGAGCGAGTGCCTTCAGCGTAGATCGCTTCTCTCGTCGCTACCATCTAGAGTGCAATCAAATGTCCATTCCACGTCGACAACGGGTTGGAAGGGCGAAGCCGGAAGGCCTCCATCCCTCCATTCATCTCTATTTCTACCTCTGTCGCGCCCTCGAGGTGGCCTTCCGAGAAGCCCCTTCTCCTCGCACGTGACCTCTTGCTTTTCGCGTTGCCCGCGTTCGCGTGGCGGGATCAGATGGGACGGGCTTATGTATGCACGTAGATAGACGAACGTCGGACTGGTCAGGCCACCGAGACGTCTCTTGTTTGTTGTGCGCCCCACTCCCCGCCTCGTCGGTTCGGTTCGTCAGCCTCTTCAGGATATCGCCATGGAAGCCACCCTTCGCTCGCCCGTGCCACCCTTCCAACCCACTTCGTCGCCCTCCGTGTCGCAGCCGCATCTCCCGTCGACGGGCCATGATCGACATCCGAGGTCAGGGCCAGAGAGCCAGCAGACGGCCGACGACGTTCATACATGGGCGACGGCCACGGTAGCGGCGCCATTGACGACACCAGGGAGCATGAAGAAGAAGCAGCAGCAGGAGCGGGCGAGGATGAACGAGGTGCGTGTGTTTCGGGTGTGGTGCGGGTCCGGGGGCTGGGGCTGGGGCTGACGGGCGGACGAGCGGGTCTGTTTGCGTCGGCAGTTCGCAGAGCACTTGAAGGTCCGGCTTCAGTACGCGATGCTCAAGGTGGATCATGGATGGGTAAGTTGGCCAAGACGTCATTTGGTGTCCATTCTATCTTTCTCGCTACCGATGTCGGCGTCTGCTTCCTTGTTTGGCTCACAATCATCTCCTCTGTCCTCATGCGTCTTCGCATCTGAACCCGCCCGCTTCTCAGGTTCATCAATCCCTGCCAGAGGTGGAGAACTTGTACTACCATCACTACCGCTCGCCCGCTCGACCTCTCCATCCACCCGGTTCGACGTCCAATCGACCGTCTCCTCCGGCTCTGGCGCCACCCGCAGAGATCGTCGAGGGCGTGGGCGAGAGAAGAGCGGACAAGGATAAGGGCACGGCGGCTTTTCAGGCGCATGGAAGGAGGAGAGGGACCGTTTCGTTTGCGGTTGCGGGTGCGAGCGCGTACGACGTTGCTGAGCAAGCCGCTCGGACGCTTTCGCCTCTCGGCGGCGGAATCGGTCTTGTGTCTTCTTCCATCTCGCAGCACAGCTCAGCGGATCGCGCAAACATCGAAGCGAGCTTGACATACCGCCATTCCAATGTCCCATCCAGTTCATCTGTCGCCGCCGCCACTTCTACGGCCACCGCCACCGCTACCGCGTTGCACAACAACGGGACGACGAGCTACGCAGACTTCTGGTCGCGCCATCCCTCCTCCGTTGCCGGTCCTGGTGCTTCATCGGTGGTCCCGCCGCTATCGTCGGGGGCGAGTGGGAAGAGGCCTCACGACTCGTCCTCCCATCCCGTCTTCGCTCCTGAATTCAAGCGACCCCGACGTGAGCCCCACTTTCCCCCGTCGCGCGTAGGAGGAGGAGGTCCGATCGCGGACGATGTGTTCAGCTCGCCGACGCCGGCGCCGACCCAGGCACGGTTGCAGTCGCTGTCACAGAAGTTGGGGAACGGCGACTCCCTGCCCACGCCGCTCTCTCCCGCGAACGGCGGCGGCGGTGGAGGAGAAGAGCGGGCGCGAGAAACGAGAAGGGAGGTGCGCGGCAAGGCGGAAGAGTCGGATGGGAGGATGAGGACGTTTCCTCCCAGTCCTGTGAGTCCGCTCGTCCGTCAGGCCTAGCCACCTAAATCTACGTGAGCGAAGCGGCTGTAGGCGTGGGGCTGTGGGGGCTTGCTTGTCTATTCCTTCAGGCGTTCAGGTCGAAGATTGGCACCGCACTGTTTCGGGTCATGGGTCAGCCAGTCTGTGGAGTCCCTCTGGTCTGGGGAGAGGGAAGGGCCAAAAAG
Source organism: Peribolospora baueri (assembly GCA_029717555.1). Taxonomy (NCBI): domain Eukaryota; kingdom Fungi; phylum Basidiomycota; class Peribolosporomycetes; order Peribolosporales; family Peribolosporaceae; genus Peribolospora; species Peribolospora baueri. Next base: position 66,827 of record JAMDHS010000077.1, on the reverse strand, counting down.
AGGGAAAATGGACGTCTTAGTCCTCCCGTCAATGTAGGGTGTAAAATATCTTTCATCTGGCATGGTTGGTTCTCTGGTGCATGCATCACCGTCGAACTTTGCCAAGTAACGGGTCTAGTTATCCCGACAGCCGTGTGAACACTTCCTACGCAGGAGATAGTGAATACGGATACCTGTGCAGTAGAGAGTGGAGTGAGCGGGGTGGATTGGAGGGAGACGTACTCACAGTCGGCTCAATTTTACCGTGCGAACTGGATCCTTCCTTGCTTCAACGGTGATGTCCACCTTTCGGGTCATACATAGGCAGGCCATTGTCAAAAAGGTCGGGAATGGACAGCATGACGTGGTAGGGTGTCCAAAATTATGAGCCATCTGCAGGAGCCTCATCGAGGCAGACAAAGGGCTCATGTGCACTGCCCATTGAAAAAGAGGCGTGGTCGGGAGAGACAAAGCGAAACGGCGCATGCTTGTGGATCACACAGGTCACAATGAGAGGGCACGATCGAGACATCGGCAGGGACGGAGACAGCGGTATGTATGGTATACAAAGGATGAGTCGACAAAGACAGGGGCGTACCGGACGCAGAGCAGAATTTCAAAACGACGACATGACGTCCAACTGAGATCGCTAACGTTGACCGGAAAGAGGACTATGGAAACCCGACTAGCCACGCATGGATGAGGCGAGGTCACAAGGGGATGGCGGCAGCCTGGAAAGGGTATCCAGAAGAGCGGAGTGAGACTCGTAATGTTGGAGACGTCAAACCTATCCACGTTGGTGTCGCCGATGAAGTGATACGCTTGTTGGAAGGCATTTCCATTGTGAGATGTGGCCAAGGACTGAGTAGTGTCGGCGTCAGATGCCAGAGTTGCACAAGATATGCCGTTGGGGATCAAAAGCGAGATCAGGGAGGGAGTTCCTGTATCGGAAGCCTTTTGCGTGGCCAGGTCGACGGGATTGATGGCGGCGGCCGGCGAGAGTGACGAGAACCTGGTGAGCATCGTGTCCGGCTCCGTGAGGCTGCTGGGCGAGGTGAAAACGGACACGGCAGACGAGTCCGAACGGAGAGATGTCGTCGTCACGATGGGCGTAGACGTAGGCGTCGAGCTCGTCGCCACAGAAGACGCCTCGACCGCAAGTCGGCCGCACTTGCTACTACAAGTGGTCGTCGTCAGACCATTCAAAAAGGGCTGCTTTTCGTCGCCTTCGTGCTCGTCGTCGTCGGCGGGGAGTTTCCTCTTCTTCTGCGTGCGGTCCTCCTTCTTGCTCGCGTCGGGGGCGTACTCGCGCTGGAAGTCGGTCCAACCCCTTCTTCGTCGACGGTACGAATCCGCGAAGCCACATGGCCAGCCAGCTGAACGGTATCGGTCTCGAGGGTGCCGCGCTGAAGGCTGCCACCACCAACGAGCTCAGCTCCGACAAGCGTTCAAGGAAGTTCACAAGATCTGTATCAGTCAGAGAATTGAGAATTGAGCCTCCACCGAAAGGAGAAGTTCATGAATGTCATTGTTGCCGAGCATGTAAAACGCGGAGGTGAACTCGGGAGTAAGGTAGAGCAGGGAGATAAAGAGGATGTTGAGAACGGGCGCTCGTTCATGCACTCCTTTTATTAAGTACTTTGAGACCGATCGCTTATTCCAACACAATCTCGACGACAGCCTTTGTACATGCTGTCCAGGTCTGCAGCTGTGGAGTAGGACAATAAAACCACGTGGCAACAATAGCGGTCGTCGCGCGCCTAGAGCAGCAATTGGTTCAGAGGCGCGTATAAGAATGGACGGAACGTCGCCATCACCTGAAACCAACCTCCATCTCCTCCCCTACACTGAACGACATGGTTCCAGCATTCTCTTCACGCCATCTTCTTCTTCGTTCCATCGTAGAGACTTCCTCCTCGCTTGTCGAAAATTTACGACTTCCTAGGGATGATATTCTCCTCCCCTCTACGTCGACCTTCGCAAGACCTGCTCTGAACCTACCCGGCCAAAGTGACGGCGACAATGGATTTGAGCGTTTGCTAACAGCTAGGGATTTGAACCCGGTTTTGTTGCGAGAAGTTCTTCGTGCATTCAGTCGTTCAGCTCAAGAGTTACGAGAGCGAGCTCAGCTCCGATTTGACAGCCTCATTGCGTGCCTCCCCAAGCTATCGCACCCTAATAGGACTTTGTCTCGACACGGCGACCATCGACTGGTCGAAACGCGTTATGCGGCCGCGTACAAGGAGCTCCAGATAGGATGCCTGGCAATCATCGATACTCATCTGTCTTGTGGTTTCGACAAGGCGCCCTATGACTGTTTTGGCCCGGATGGCAACTTGCCTCCCCTGATCTCCCTTCTCGAGGACATTTTCGACCAGCTAGACGAGCTCACACGGGCCGAGGAGGATCTTTTATCCGAACACACTGGTCTAACGGTAGAGAAACTCGAGCAATGGGTGAGTCGTGTTTTTCTTAGACCTTCGCTTGAACGCGGACTGAACGCGGGTCATTCCATTCCCTCTCATTTCTCTCCAGTTTGCTCGGCGACGACAGAGGAGGGAGAATGTCAAGGCTCAGATCTCCGAATGCGACGATGACAATGACACGCCGCCCTCCTCGCCGAGCGGAGACACTCCAAGGTCGCCAGCAACCTGCATGTCTTGGATGACTCCGGACACGAAGAGGAGAAGGGACGGCGAAAATGCACATGTGACCTGGCCGAGCACAGCGGGGAAGAGAGTTCGATGGGATGCAGTGTTGGGCCCCCGGCGTAAAAATGACTGGTTACCAGCCACGGGCGAAGAAAAGGACGACGCGCCTTTCTCTTCGCCGACAGAGGACATTCTACGATTGTCCCAGGGCTTTACGATGCGCAGTCGGAAGAGAGGAAGGGAAATGGACAGCTCAAGTAGAACCTGGACGAATCCGGTGGAGAAAAAGGCTCGAAGAGACGCAATGCTAGGCTTCCAGCACCAACCGCGCTGGCCACTAGATGGTCGACCTCGGCTATCATCCCCGTCAACGTGGTCTAACGAATTGGATACATCTGCCTATGCGTCATTGTCTGCGCGCTCTTTTGCCAATTTCCCCTCTTTGACTTCCTCCCCGGCGAATTCTCGCGCACCCAGTTTCGAATCTCTCCCCAGCTCTGGCGAAGAATTAAACGGCCCCGTAACGCCGCCCGACACGTCACATCTGTTTAGCTCCGTCGAGAGCCCCGAGCCTATTGCCTACTGTCAGCCTTCGGGATATTTCTCCAACAATTCACCTCATCCTTCTCCCCTCGACGACCTGGGAGTTCTGGACTTGTACGGAGGTTCTAAGGACAGTACTCCGGCGTCGAAGCGTTTACGCCCTTCCGCCTTTTCCTCCGCTCCTTCCTCGCTGCCGACGGTCATCTTCACGGCCGTTGCTAGTGCAATGGACGGGAACTCTGTCGAGAGCACAGGCAACACGCCAACTCTTCGCGACGCAGCAATCCAACCATCTCCTTCCTTCTGCAAAGGCTCGTCACCAGCACCGAAAGACAAAGACGAACTCTCCTCATCATTTCTGGACGTCCTCGCGCGTTACGAGGAGGCGCGGATGCAGCTCACAGCGGCGGAAATGATGCTCCTCACCGAAATCCAGCGCATCGGCAAGTCCGGCAACTGAGCCTTCTTTGAAGGAGTTCCCGGTGACCCGTCTGAGGATCGCAAAGGCGGCGTCCAAGATTCTCTGTCATCTCGTTTTCTTGGCGACACTCGTAACGTGTCGCCTATTCCGAAGAACTCTGCGCCGCAGCCGGACGATCCTGCTCGGCCGTCACTTACAGCCTGCTATCGACTTGCCCCGCCCTTCAGTTGAGTCTACATTCGGTACCACCTCGTCCATGGCGATCCATTCCCGACATCCCCTGGACGTTCCGTTGGCTCCAACCGAATCGGAGCCACTGCATAACCCTTCACCTACCACCATCGGGGCCGAGACTCTTTGCGAGCTGTCCTTTTCGCCTTTCAATTGTGGCGAGCGGACGGGCACCGCTTGACAGAAATTTCTGACGGTGGATTGCTTAATCAGTCTTGCGTGGATTCCCTTTTGACTTTAAGCGCTAGTTAGCACGGCTTCTCGTCTTTCCATCCTTTTCGAATTTGTGCACATCCCTTTGGCGTCTTCCTTTCACGTTCAGGCTCTACTGACAGGCCCCTGTCACCCTCGCATCTCCATTCCACCGCATCGCTTGCTCGCACGCCAAATACGTAGGCACAATCTTAGTGATACAGTATTTTCCTAACTGACACTTGTACGCTAGCCTCATCAGTACTCGAACATTGTCTCATTTGAAAAGAGAGGGCCGACAAAGGCAATCGATGCCGACGCACAAACGCAGTGCGAGATCCGTCTGAGCGTACGTAAAGGCCATGAAAACGCGGCCTACCGCAGCCCAGACCGCTTTGCTCCGCCCTTGTCCGCTCCCAGTTGATCTGAGCGAAGCCCCGGCCTCAAGCATTCCACTCCCTTCCTTACCTTTCAACCAACCTTCGACGCACCAGTTGCCGTTGCAAAGCGGTTCATAAACCTCCAGACAGAATTTGAGTTCCGAAATGGACCTACCTTCGGCGCGTGCGCTTGCCGCAAAAGCCGGGTCGGTGGGCTCTCGCTTCGTGAGCCAGAACTCACTTGACGAGGCGAGGGCTCGGAGAGAGGCTGACTATAAGGCAGCTTATCAGCGGTGAGCATTAGAAAAAGTAGAACGAGAAAAAGCCCGAGATGCCGTTTCATAGGATAGCTTCGAGCTTTTTCTCGGCGTAAGTTTCTGAGAGGCTTGCGTGCGGCCTGGCAACTGACCTCTCCTCCCTACGACCAGGTTGGGTCAAGAGCCACCGCCACGAGAAGCGGCCGATGACGACTACGATGGACGCTCGCTCTTCGAAGTGAGCGACCTAATCCTCCTTCGTAATTGCCTCTTGGGGCAGCCACAATTACAACTCCACTGAGCTTTGCTTTCGTATCGGTTCGCAGCGTCTCCAAGAGCACAAGGACAGGAAACAGACCGAGTTTGAGGAGATGACGAGGTTCAGTGAGTCTAGGTCGCATATGATTTGCATGCATAACACACAATAACATGTAATTTTCCTTATTATGAATTTTTTGCGATTCCTTGTGTCTCACAGGCAACCAATGGCGAGGGTTGGACGAGGAGGAGAGCAAGTTCCTAGACGATGTGATGAGGGAGAAGATGGAGGGCGAGAGGAAAAAGAAAGAGCGAGATTTGGCCGAACTTCAGGAGTTTCGAAAGTGAGTGGGCTGGACTTAGAATCGGTTTGGCTTGCTCGCAGGGAGCAGTCTATTTGAAATACCTTTGTCGCTTACGGTCTGTTCGGCCATTCTCTCGTTTGTCTGTAAAACTATGACCGCAGAGCGCAAGCAGCACAAGAACGACCGTCGACCGATCCCATCGAGCTCCTCTCCGGCGCCGGCCGTACCTCCCCCCCGTCGACGTGGGCCTCCATATCTCCCAACAACAGCAGACCCTCCGCAGCATCCACTTTCCCGTCTTCCTCGAAGCAACAAAATCTGCCTTTGCCCGGAAGCGGAAGTGCGACCGCACCGCCAAAGAAGAAGAAGAAGGGCAATAAGGACCGATTGGCCATGCTCGGCGTTGTGAAGAAGGTTCCTGCTACTGTGACTGGTCCTGCGAAGGCGACGGTCGCGGCCAAGGCCAAGGCAGAAGAAGCACCCACTGCTTCCTCCAACAAACGGCCCAAACCAGAACCAGAGTCGGAAGGGAAGAAAGCAAATTCTGCGAAGAACGCAAAGGATGATGAGGTGGGGAAGTCGTCACACCCATCAGGAAGCAAAGACAATCGAACAACGGAGGCGACGTCAGCCTCCCAGAAGGACACTACGGCTAAGCGGAGGAAAGTCGAAGATGGCGGTTGAGGGACCGATTCATCTGTCAGGTATTTTGAATGCAGTGACGAATTAAGCACAGGTCTGAAGGTGAGCAGCCGAAAACAGGCAGCTCACCTCAATGCTGGCGATCCGGGCTTTCGAGCGCTGGCAGGTTGAAACGTGACGGTATACGCTCACTAACATCTGAATTCGAAGAATAACTTTGACGATATTCAATGAGAGCGGAAAGGATGTGCTGATTAGCCGAAACACACAGTGTTGATATACTTGTCTGACTCATTTGGATATTGCTAATCCTTAACCAGGACTACCGACTGTCACTAGTTGCTCTTGACCTTCCGTAACGGCCATATTGTCATGTTCTGCGGAATGAGAAGGCGCGGATTAAACAATATCCACCCTGCCTAATCTAATCAAATCATCTTGCACTGCGCTGCTGGTGCCGCTTGTGGGACAGGGTCGATGGCTAGAAAGCTGACTAGCCATATGTACTGGACACCGGCATCTTTCGTGTATATTGGTTCAAGAGATTTGACACGGAAAGTACCAACTTAAGAGCACGGGCTATGCGGGACCTGACATAGTCGACGTCTACAGTTGCGGCCCTCGCGGTGATCTGCTCTCTTGGCGTTCGGCAGGCGCATGTGATCGGGTGGTGGCCCAGACAGAGGACAATGGCACAGGACGGTGTAGAGCGTGTGACCCATCGGCCAACGTGCCCACTACCGGCAGCGCATACGCATCCCGCTACCCATCTTGTCGGGGTACATTTATTGTGTGTCGCGCATACAAGGTGTTACAGTACTTTAACGAGTCGACGAACACACAGGACCTGCGAATACAATGGCCGTGTGCTTTACCTAATAGTCAGCGCGTGAGCAATCTACTACGTAAACTATTGTTCGGAACAATGGAGATAAACCATGATGGAACCTTTTTGAATCTTATTCGCGCAGACGACCGACGCCACCCTCGGCCTTCACAAGCTACTGTACACAAACAGCAGGATAATAGCTGACAACGTCGGTCCTCACAACACCAACAGTCAAGTTTTGCAAGGACGAGTATCCTCTGCTTCGTTGGACATAGCACTAGGTGTCTTGTAAATACCTTGTCGCTCTTTGTTACTCAACCCTGCTCCGCCACCGGGGCGGGTGCCCGTGGAAGGGCTATGTGCGCTTTTTACGCTCGTCCTCGAAAAACCCGTTGTAGATAAAAGGCGGCCGCCTTCGAGTTCTATCGTTTGTCCTTGCAGAACCACCCCTTCCCCTCCTCCACGCTTGCTTCCTTGCGCGAGCGTCCATTCCTCGCCCCGTTCTAACTCTGACTTACTCATTAAGCTCGTTCATCATCTCCTCTGGCATCTACGATGTCATCCTATGATCAGGTTGCTCGCGCCTTCAGTGCCTGTTCCCTGATCTCTGTCGTTTTAGTGCTCGTCTGTATCCGCTGGCATTGGTCGAAGCGGAACCCTGGTGTTTTTATCTTGATCTTTTGGGTCTCGATCGTCAACTTGATCCTTTGCGTCAACAGTATCGTCTGGGCTGGGAACCTCGACATTCACTCTCCGATATGGTGCGATATTGGTATGTTGCGACGTTACATATGATGTCTTCCAGGTTACACCATGCTTACTTCCCCTTGTTTCCCTGCTCTCACAGCCGTGAAGATCATCTATGCTGCGGGTGTAGGCTTCCCGGCGGCGAACCTATGCATTGCGCGGCAATTGGAAGCTTTCGGAGGTCAACGTACTGTCTGGTCCACCAAAAAGGATCGTCAACGCGACCTCATCATTGACCTCAGCATCGGTTTGGGCATTCCCTTCCTCATGATGGCTCTCCACATCGTCGTTCAAGGTCATCGCATGAACATCATCTCTGACTTCGGCCCGGATCCGCCGATATACTGGAGTTGGGCCGCAATCTTTCTGGGGCAGATCTGGGGCATAATTCTCAGCCTTGTTACTGTTGTTTTCGACTGTGAGCATGCTCGTGGCGCGGGAGACATTTACTCAAGAAGTGCACTGAAACTTCTTTACAACTTTCTTCCAGTACTTGCCTTTTCGTACTTTATCAAGGCACGGCGGGACTTCGTGGAGGTTCTGAACTCTTCTCACAGCAGCTTCACTCCTGACCACTACGTGCGTCTCATGGCACTATCGCTCACGGAGCTACTGGTTGGCCTACCCATCAATGTCTTCATCTTCGCCTCCAACGCGACTACTTTGCCACTTCAGCCTTACATTAACTGGGACTGGGTTCACCTTGACTTCAACGCTACGTATCAGTACAACCTAGCTGAAACCGACCCGAAATCTCGCCTTCAACTCGAACTTGGCCGCTGGACTGGAGTCATTGCTGGCTTCTTGTTTTTCGTTTTTTTTGGCTTCACGAAAGAGGCTATACGGGACTACATGCGTGTGTTGGCCCTACTTGGTATCACGCGTAAGCCTACATCGATGAGCTCCAAAGGAGGGAATTCTTCGCAAGGTGGAAATTTGTCTCAAGAGAGGCCCTCCTCCCACGATGAAGCTTCTACGAAAGAAAGAACTTCTACTCAGGAAGGAAATTCAGGGTGAGAGGTTGAGTTTAGTAATGTCTGCACTTGCATTTTCTGATTTATGTGAACTGGCCTACAGCGCGGTATCAACTCGAATCGAGCTTCCGGACTTCTTGCCGGTCGCTCTCTCTTCAAGAGCTCCAGCCGACTCTTATGACGCCGTTGAAAAAGGATTGGTTGCTTGCTCTGAATTGTCCGCAAGTTCACGAATTCCCATAACTGCCGAACGCCTTCAGGCCACTCATCTTTCCTAACTCAACCTCGAAAATTTTGGGGCGCCTCCTGTAGCTACAGACTCTTCCTTTGCAGGCGTTGCTCTGTCCGTGGATCACCAGGGTGTGCTGGACTTAACCTGTTTTCGAATTTGCTTATTTTATGGCCGACTGCTTTACATAGCTTGATAGGATCACCTTGTAGCAGTTTTACGCTGAAGGAAGAAGGAAGGACTCTCCTCCCTCATCCGAGCAGGGCGAGAAGGGCTGTATATACACTAGAGATAACCCTACCGTGATAGGGCCATGTCACGGCTGACAAGGGAAACGGGGATCTCGTCGTCGTCGGCGAGGAGTTTCCTCTTCTTCGTCTTGCTCGGCACCTTCCGATTCCCTTTCCCGTTCCGTTCATGCCATCGTCATCTCCTTGCCGACCTTCTCTTCCTCTGCCTTCTCTTTCATCCTCCGCTTGGCCTTGCGTTTTTGGGCTCTCCTCCTCTCGACTCTCAGCCGTTCCTCTTCTTGTATCTGCTCCAGAGTCAGTGGTTTCCGCCATCCAATTCTCTTAACACATTCCAGCTCTCCCCGCTTCATCATCTCAATGCGCTGGTAGTGCCGCTCGACGACGAAGACGACCCATGGTCGGACGCGCTCGGAGGAGGCGCAGCTGAGGTAGGTGCGCATCTCCAGGTAGAGCCTGCGGCACTCTTTCGATGGCTCCGAGAGCGGTTCCTTTGGTGGTGGAAGGTCACTGGCCCTAAGGTCTTCTCGACCCTCCCAGCCAAGTTGGAAGAGAACGCGTGCAAGCTGCGTGGTGTCCTTCTTGTTGCGCTCGTCGGGGGCGTACTCGCGCTGGAAGTCCGTCCAGCCGCTCCTTCGACGCGCGTTCTTGAACCATAGGCTGACCTGGTGGGACGTCAAGTCCTTGAACACCTCCGGAGGTAGCGGAAACGGCGGCGCTGGCGCGCCCCTGATCTTCGTCCGCCTTGACGTTCTCCATACTTTTGTTAGTTCCTGCTTCCGTTGCTTCGTCGGGAAGGGATAGTCAAGGTGCGACCGGAACCAATCCCGGAGGGCGCGCGTGTCGAAGTAGTCGGCCTCCCTCTCGGCGGTCGTCCGCTTTCGCTTGGCTCCTGGCTTCGATGGCTGTTCTGAAGGCTGAAGAGAGGAGCAAGGCTGTATTTCAGAAGGTGCGGATGTGGTCACTATGCTGCGAACTTTGTTGAAAACGCCTTGCTCTATCTCCTCAGCATCTTGTTCGAAGGCAAGAAGCTCCTCGGTTATGATGCGAATACGCGAGGCCACTAGGAAAACCAGCCGTACAGTGTCAGAGTTGAGGCTTCCCTTGCTTATACAGGCTGCAACTGAGGAGGCGAGCTGCGACCAGCGTTTGACGAAGACTGCAAGATCCAAATCGTTCGAGGAGTCGAAAAATTGAGCCTCCACAGAAAGTAGAGCTCTGTGAAGATCCGCGCCGTGGAGCATGCTGAAGGTGGACGTAGAGATGATAAAGGTGGGAGGGAACCGTGGCATCCATTTCGCCTTTTCTAACCCTCTTAAACTGGGCTGTCTACGAGGGATTGAAGGATCAATATGTGGTTGGCGGCGTCGGACGTGCAGAGAACAATGGAGACCACGTGGCGAACGGCGCGTATAGGACACAATGGCGCCGTCGTCCCTCGATCGGTCTCGACGTGGTGATGGCCATAAATATACATGGACGGTACGTAGCCTCGTCTTCAAACCAACAGCCATCCTGAGAGGCTGAGAGCTCCATGGCATCAGTCCCCTCGCGCCTCCTTATCCTCCAGTCAATTGTAGCAACTGCGTCTTCTGTTTTCAAAAATTTAATCCGTCCCGCCGATGAGATCGTTCTTCCCTCCACGATCACCTCTATACCGGCTCTGGCCCTGTCAGGTCAAAGTCGACGAAGCGGGGTTTTGCCGGCTGGCAGGCAGGGCACTCAATCCGGCCCTATCCCAAGAGCTCACTCCGACGTTCAGTTGCAGAGCCGGGGAGCTACAGGAGCAAGTCATATTTCAAATTCGGCCAGCTGTCGCCCTCCTCGCTCGGCTGCCGCATTCGCCCGAACATCGCGAGGACCAACTGGACGGATCCCTCCCAATGCAGAGACCCTCCTCCCGCCCTTGTCAGCCTCAGCCCCTTCTCACCGCCCTCTGACATCGCCGATCGAATCCGCGCCACCATGGATCAAGGTGCCACCGTCCAAGAACTCCTGCCGTACCACCGTGACCCAGTCTTCCCACGTCCACCATCGATGGAGTCAGTCTCGCACCATTTTCCTTAGAAGAGGTCGACCTTGATGGGCTCCGAGTCCGGGACGTAGATCGTCCCTTTGTATAGAAGGAGATCACCGAGGCAGTGGAGGGTTTCTGCAAGGGTTAGGCCCCAGAAAGAAGAGAAACACACAAAGAGACGAAGACTGGCGGCTCGTCGTGCGTGGAGGAAAAGAGAGAGATGAGGAGCAGCAACGAGATAACGCAGGGAGCCCGACGCAATACATCACATCACGTGCTCGCCTCGGCCCTAGTTCGCTCCAGTGATCTGAGCGAAGCCCAGGCGTCGGGCATTCTACCCTCCTCCTTCCCATCCAACCAACCTCGATGCACTAGTCGCCGTTGCAAGACAGGCTCCCAAGTCCTACCAACACGATCTGAATCCAGAAATGGACCTACCATCGGCGCGCGGCTCGCCGCAAAAGCTGGGTCGGTGGGCTCGCGCTTCGTGAGCCAGGAATCGCTCGAGGAGGCGAGGGCTCGGAGAGAGGCTGATTATAGGGTGGCTTTATGAGCGGTGAGCGTCCGAGCGATTAGAGGAGAAAGAGGCCACGATAGCGTTTTTGATGGTGGTATTTATCATTTTTGGGGGTTAAAAGAACTTTTCATGAAGGGCTGCGTTGAACTGGCAACTGACCCTCTCCTCCGTACGGCCAGGTTGGGTCAAGAGCCACCGGCACGAGAAGCGACTGATGGTGACTACGATGGACGCTCGCTCTTCGAAGTGAGATATCTACTCCGCCTTTGTATTCAGCTCAATCACAATTGCAACTTCGCTAATCTTTCCGTCCGTACCGGTTTACAGCGTTTCCAGGAGCACAAGGATAGGAAACAGGCCGAGTTCGAGGAGATGACGAGATTCAGTGGGTCCAAATCTCAGATCAATTGCATGCCTAGCAAATCGAAATATTTTATTCCTCATGCCGAATTTTTTTTACAAATCTCCGCGTCTCATAGGCAACCAATGGCGCGGTCTGGATGAGGAAGAGAGCAAGTTCTTAGACGACGTGATGAGGGAGAAGATGGAGAGCGAGAGGAAGAAGAAAGAGCGGGATCTGGCTGAACTTCAAGAGTTTCGAAAGTGAGTGGGCGGGACTCAGGATTGGCTTTACTTGCTCGGAGAAAGCAGTTGCTTCTAGAACGGGAGCGTCGTCGCGCTATGGCACGGCTCGAGCAGGCCATCGAGGAGGTCCTCGCAGCTGCCTTCGCGACCGCGAGCTGCAACGTCTCGAACGACGTCTAGTTCGAGAGCTTCGTCGTCATCCCCGGACCGCCGATGCTCGCGCTGCGCAGGCCGCACTACTCGAGGCAAAGCGCGAGCGGCGACGCCTCGAACAGGGACGTTCCCGCGAAACTGCCGCTGTTCACGCGGCGCAAGACGCCGTCCTCGAAGTGGCTGCGTCGCCTTCGCCTCACGCTGCGCAAGACGCAGCCATCACCGCAAATTCTTGCGTCTCCGCCGCCGCCGATCTCACCCCCGCTCACGCTGCGCGGAACGCATCCATCGAGGCAAATCCTTGCGCCTCGGCCCTCGCCCTCGACTCCGACTCGGACTGCCCTCCTCCCCCCTCCCCTCTTGGCAACTTGCCCTCGCCTCACACTGCGCAGGACGCGCTCATCGAGGCCAAGCTAACGTCGTCGAGGTCCTTGCCGCGAGCGACGAGGACCACTCCGACTTCATTCGCCCACTCCTTCGGCGACGCGGCTCTCCTTCCCTACTCCACTCGGCCGTCGCTCTCTTTCCCTCCCCTTGCCTTTCACGCCTGGAAGAAACGCTGGAAGACGTGCTCTCTCGGGTCTTCCGTCTACCTCGGCCCAGGCGCACGCCGCCGCCGTCTCGCCGCCGGCCCCCTATGACCCTCTTCCCAACTCAGTTTCATTGCCATATTTTACCCCATTCATTTCCACATTCCCTCATCTCTACCCTGTTTCCTTCCCTTCTTTTCTTTTTACTCCTCTTCCCCATTTTTCTTTTCCCTTTCCGCTCTCCGGGACGATCGCCTCTTCCGGACGGGGCATGTAACGGTGTGGGTGACCCGATCACCTTGGCCACGTGGCCGACACCGTGGGAATCGCCTGTACGGTAGTCATCTTCCCGCCGCCGGGCGCTCGTCTTGGAGGAACCACCTTTTGCACATACCTCATTCTGTTACAGTAGGGTTGAGTTGACGTAAGGGCTTGTCCTGTGGACACGTGGTTGCGGCATGAATACACGGCGAAAGGTAGGAGGGGGTTTACAAAGGAACAAGACGTACCAGTACGGCTCAGGCAATAACACATGATGTAGGAGGCGACTGAGGTGGGCTCTCCTGGTTGGTTGGAACAGAATCTGTTTTTACGACCGAGATGTTGTCAGATTGGACGGTAGGGTCCATTACAATGGTGTTGAGGCGAGGCGTGACGGATGAGTGGCCAGGTCTTAAGGTGGGCGGCGAGTCCATGAGAACTTGGCGGCAACGACTTTGCACAGGGGGCCCTTGTTTATATAGACGACGCTCGAGTAACGGTTCTCAAAACTCGATGAGGACAGACACTCAACTGGCCCTCGTCGGATGGATGTGCGGGGCGCGGGTAGGAGAACCGGCTCGGGTCCCAAACTGCATGCAACGGACAATGGCGACGCAAGATTGATCGCACAGGATGCCATAACGCATATTGATCGCACCTGTATCCTAGGTAGATCAGGCACGCAAGTTTGACCAGAAAGACAAGCTTTTGAAACTATCGGAAACATTAATTCTAATCGTTCGACGTGTGGACTCCGAAAATATCCGATAGTTATCGTTGGCGACTCGAAGAGATATTCGTGGGACAATGGCGATTGCATTTGCAGCAAAAATAGTCTAAGTGAATGGCACGTCAAAGTCAATCCGTTCCGGTTGCCTGCAGGACTGAGCTGTCCTGGATTTAGAGCATCTAAGACGCCTAGGAAAGAAGCAAAGCTCCCAACAAGATGGTTGATCACAGTGATCTCATTACACGACCATTATGACTCGAATGTTGCGCAAGTTGCATACAGGAACGCCGGATGCTTGACCTGGGAGAATAACAAAGGAAGAGAAACGGGGAGATGTGGACGGAGAGATTACCAGAGTATATCGTTATGAAAGGAAGGAAATGAAGAAAGGAAGGACTGTCAAAGTTTTGGCTGAATAGCTGCACGGCGCTTCCTCCGGGACGTCTGAACGCCTCCATTTTAAGTTGAAAAGAGGCGACAAAGTAAGCGGACTCAGCCACCCTCACTTTGACGGATCATTCGTCTTTGCACTGCCAAACCATCCAAGCACCTCGATCTAACATGGCAGGGAGACAGAGATGAACCGAGTCAGTAAGAGGAACGGCCAGCACAGGTAAGAATCGAAAAAGACACGGCTGGGCGAGGAATACAAAGAGAACAAGGTTCCATTGTCCCTCGCCTCGGGTGATTACATATTTGCATACACGCTTGACTCAAGTCTGAACCGGACGATAGTGTACACTGGTCACATCATACTTTGTCCCTCAGCGAAGTGACTCATGGCCTCCGCCTCTCCAAAGCGCCCGCCCATCTCGCATATCCAACCAATCTCGACAACCTCATCTCATCGGTCCCCGGCGCCAATTGCACCCATTGCGCTGCGGGCGAAAAGGTTCTCGCTGCCCATGGCGCCTCTCCCATAAGGACTTGGCGTTGGAGGCATCATATTGGCGTGCGTATCTTTGGGTGTTGATGGCGGATTGTTAGCGTAGTCATGGTTGTGGTTGTTCAATGGAGGATAGGGGTAAGAGCCGTTGGTGGTGGAGGCGGCGGCAGCGGCAGCGGCGGCGTGGGCAGGAGCGGGGGTTGGTAGACGATTGGAGCTGTGGTTGGCGAAGCCGTAGAGACAGCCTCTGCGAAGGGAGAAGGAGAGGGGAGACGAGTGACGTGCAGTTAGACATAAGTCAGATGGGAAAGCAGGTTTAGGCGTGCAGAGGGCTGTACACACAAGAATTTGCTGTCATCAATGGAGTCTTGGAAGAACTTGGATCGCATCTTGAAGAACGTGCTGGCCGTCAAAAGACTGTCACTACCAGCTTGATGCTGCTGTCCGATCCTTGCAACCTGCGGAGCAGTTGGGAGAGACCGTACATCAGCAGTGAGCACAGCGGAAGACAACATGCAAGCCTACAAGCCCGGCACTCACCTGCAGTTCATCCGCAACGTCTTGCAAACCTCCCTTCAGCGTCTTACAGCTTCGCATCAGAAATTTGATGTCATAGACGCAAGGGAACCAAATCCGGAGCAGCTCGAAGAACTCGTCCTCTTGTGCCGGGAGGGGAGAGCAGGTGACCACTTTGAGGAGATAGCCAAAGTCATAGCCGCTGTTTAGTGCGACGAGCAGCATGATCGAGAGCATTGAAAGACGGGTGAGACAACGATGTAGTTATTCCACTGTGGCCCATCATTTCTCACCTGTGAAAGCTAATCCACCGGACGTCGTCGAGCAAGACGAGACCACTAGTGATGAGGAGCTCTCCAAACACCTCCACGTCGATGCCGTAGTCCTCATTCCGCTTGAAGTCGATGCCCGCTTTCTGGAGGAGGTCAATCGAGTCTGGAGCGTACATGTCGTTGCTGGACATGATGACGAAAGGCAAATGGAGTGGGAGTGAGTGCCCATTGGCCATATGCCGCACATTAACTGAAGACTGCATTCGCTCGCCGCTTACTTCATGGAAAACCGAAAGTTGAACTGCCACGTGCAAACGTCTGGCGGGAGGTTTCCTTGCTCGTCGCAGAGTGTAACACCAAGCTGGATAAGCTTGAGCAAGTCGACGTTGCACCGGAGCGTTTGATAATGGTAGTCACTCGAGCCGCGGAAAGTACCTATCGGTCTTGCTACGATGCCTGGGAACTCAGTGTCCTACGAGAAAAAAAAATGAGCCGAGGTAAGTCTGCATGCTATGAATCTATCTATCTATCCATATATATATATACATATATATATATAATTCGTTTCCATACTTCAGCGTGTACCAAAAACTTCTCGAAGAAGGCACTCACCATGGCTACGAATGGATACCTATCGATGGTCTCCCTGAGGTGTTGCATCTCCTGCTCAATATTGTTGGCCCATACCTCTCTGATGCGGCCCGCCATCACGGGCGAGAGACCACCGTTCACTAAGTCTGAGCCGCTGGGAGGGGAAAGAGAGGAAGAGGAAGCGAAGGAGGCGAAGGGGGGAGAGGGCTCGGCCGAGGTTGTCGCCTGAGGGCGCGAGCGAGAGCGATGGTGTTTGCGAGTACGATGGGCGCGGGGTATGGCTGGAGTAGAGACAAAGGGTCAAATGGGGTGGAGGACAAGTCGATCCCCTAGTTGTGCAGGAACTGAATGGCGACGGACGAGATGGACGACGTAGTCGCTCGAGTCTATGTTGTAAGTGTTTGTCCAAGTCGTCCATCAGTCGGCTGGCTGTCTATCCGGTCTGGGGTCGGGGCGTTGCGTGCGGGAGCGTGCGCCGGAAGTGATCGGCGTGCGCGAGACGCGTCATTCGGTGACCGGGCTCGGTATGGCCTTGCTGATCGGTGCCACCTCCGTAAAGGGTCTTTGATAGAGATCCTCGAACGCATCCTTGCTGTTTAGCACTCAACTACAGCACACCGCCATCTGAGCTCTATCACTAACTGCCCAAGATGGTGCTCGAGGCGACCATGCTCGTGTGAGTGTCATTTCCAGGCAAATGCGCGCGATCACCGTGTTGTCGCTGTTGGATGATCGACGCTGTCGTCCTCACTCTCGCTCCTTTCGGATCTTCGCTCGACCACCGCACAGACTCGACAACTCCGAGTACATGCGCAACGGGGACTATCCTCCATCTCGGTTTGAGGCGCAGTCCGACGCTGTGAATGTCATTTTTAACAGGAAGACCAATTCCAATCCGGAGAACGCCGTTGGTCTGATGACCATGGCGGGCAAGGGGTGCGTGGGGGAGCCCGTGAATCGAGAAGGGCAGACACGTCCAGGACGTCTACCTCCGAACTTGCCTTGTTAAAACCATCTCTCTTTCACTTGTTTTGCTATTTCTGATTTGATTCAGTCCGGAGGTGCTCGCAACGCTCACACAGGACATCGGCAAAATCCTCCATGGCTTGCACAACACCAAGATCAGTGGCAATGCAAGCGTATCTGCCGGCATTCAGGTGGCTCAGGTGAGTACTTGACTCGACCAAGGTGCTCAAACGTCCTCCCAAGCGGCCATTCTGACTTGGCAAGCTACGTATGTCTGACCATCGTCGTCCTGTAGCTCGCGCTGAAGCACCGACAAGACAAGAACCAGCGACAGCGCGTGATCGTCTTCGTCGGCTCCCCGGTTTCAGACGAAGTAGATTCCCTCGTGAGGTTGGGCAAAAAACTTAAGAAGAACAATGTGGCTGTTGACGTGATCAACTTCGGAGAGGATGCGGAGAACGAGGAGAAGCTGGCAAAGTTTGTTGAGGCGCTCAACTCTGGTGACAATAGGTAAGTGGTCGCAAGCGGTCCAAAGTTCTCCGGTGCTGGAGTTGGGGGCTGGGATGGGAGCCTTATGAGAGCCGTCTTCATATGTTATCCGTTCTTCTACCCTGGCAACCACCAGCCATCTGTTGAGCGTTCCGGCTGGTCCACGCCTCTTGTCCGACATCATCGTCTCCTCTCCAATACTGCAAGACGAGGATGCAATGGAGACGGGCGGAGCGGGTGGGGCGGGTGGCGAAGGCTTCGAATTCGGCGTGGATCCGAGCATGGACCCGGAGTTGGCGATGGTGCGTCGCGTGCTCCGATTACTCGGCGATGCCATTCATATTGGGTTCTCGCTGGCTGAGCCGTCATGGTATGTTGCTAACTTACACCTGTTTATCGGACCTTTCCGGAATTCAGGCGCTCCGCATGTCGTTGGAAGAGGAGCGAGCACGTCAGCAAGCGGCAGAAGCGGCTTCTCGACCCTCCAACGAGCCTCAACTGGAGTCTGTGCCCGAAGGTGCTGCAGCGCCGTCTACTACTACCACTGCAGAGCCGCAGCCCCTGGCCGGCTCTGGCTCGCTCGTGGCGCCTGGCGCGGAGAGCATCACCGGCGCGTCAGGAACGGCTACGCTGGAAGAGGCTGGGAAGAGCGAGGACGCGATGGTGCAACAGGCACTCGCTCTCAGTCGAGGAGAAGGCGGCGGTGAAGCGGGCGGCATGAAGAGCGAAGATGTGGAGATGGCCGGTGCGGGAGAAGGAGACGAGGACGAGGAGATGACGGAGGAGGAGGCGATCGCGAGGGCGATCGAGATGAGCATGCAACAGAACCGGGATGAGGGTGAAGAGAAAAAATAGGATGGCGGCTACGGACGGCCGATCATGGGTTGTTGTCATTTGTCACGAGCATTTGCGTCCGCTGCAACGTTGCCATTGGGACAGCCATACCGTATCATCTGAGTAGAACGACGGTGACTGCATCTGCTGCGCGCCGGGGTGCTGGGATTGAGCTTGATATCGAGACGCCTTGTCGTATCCACCTGACCATGTCGTCTCTCACGCGTACGACGCCCGATGGCCCGTCCGTACGAGCCACATGCACGCACATGCTGACCCGCCATGGAGATTGATAATGGCGAGGGTAGTTCAATTTTAGGCACCGGTACTCACCACCATCGCTGGCGAGACGGCCGGCGGAGTTCGCCTGGTTTCTGTGTCGGTCCAGGACACGTTCCGGCACTCACGTCCGTACAAGCTAGCAGACTCTTGTTTGGCTGCCGGCCACGAAAGGACATAAATCGGAATGCCTGGGGAGAGCAGTCAGCCGGCGGTCAGCTCACTCGTTCTCTCTCTCGTCCTTCCGTTCGTTGTCCTCATAAGCCGCCGGCGCCATCCCCTCCTCACAACTCCGTCCGGCCATGACGAAGTCGTATCTCCCGGCCCCCCTCTTCGATCCCGACGTCTACCGCGTGGATAAATACGAACCGGGACACCTCGAGTTCTTCCGCAAGACGACGGGGATCGACGATGAGACGGAACTGAAAGAGCATCTCGTCGGTGTCAGCAAGGAAGCGTACGAGACCCAGTTTCCGTATCCCTGCATCTGTGAGCCCTAGCGGCCGGCCAATCCCTGATCCCCTTTTCTTCGCATGCGACATACGTCCGCATGGGCTCAACGGCGTCCTCATCCCAAACGGCGTGACCAGGGCTCTGCCAGCATTTCGAAATCGCCGTCGCCTTGCATCCCTCCTATCCGACCGCGCTCGCCCAGTGCCAGCCTTCTTCGCCTCGTTTCCGGCCTGACCACGTCTTTCTTGATGTGGGCGCTTGCTTCGGTATAGACATCAGGAAGGTCGTCTTTGACGGGTGGGAGGCTGACAGGGCTTTCGCAACGGATCTGAGGCAAGGTAAGAATGACGGCCAAAGCGGAGCATGACCGGAGTAGGAAGCGGTAGGATCTGTGTTCACCTTGGGGGATTCCACCTTTTCCGCCCATCAGGACTCATTGACTATGGCTACACCCTGTTCCGTGACTCGCCGACCACCTGCCCCATCACATTCATTGCGGGGGACATGTTCTCGGACGCGTTCTTCGACCCTTCAAAGCCCCCTCCACCATCTGTGCCCGCGCGTGCCCTCACCGATCTATCCTCTTTCCTTGGGAAGGTGACGGCCATATACGCAGGATTTTTCTTCCATCTCTTCGACAAGCCCGTCCAGCTGGTGCTCGCCAAGCGTTTGGCGTCCCTCCTCAACCTCGAGTCTTCAAGTGCTGACAAGCCGTCCATTATTTTCGGGCGCAACCGTGGCAGTCTCGTACCGGGGGGCGAGACCTGCATCTCCAGTAACGGGCCCGGCTTTGAACATGGCTCCGAGTCGTGGACCAAGCTCTGGACGGCGCAAGTGTATGGAGAGAGAAAGGAAAACGTGGGGGTGCGGGTCTGGATGAGACCCGTAGAAAAGATGGCGCCTTTTCCCCCTCAGTTTAGCGCCTTGGGCTTCCCCAAAGCTCAAATCATGGACTGGGCGGTAGAGATCTGGAAGAAGTAAAGCGCCAAGGGGTCTGTCTAGGCGAGTCATTTCGTCTTCCCTGGCTCCTCGTGCGACCTCGGATTCACGTTTCCTTGTAGACGCCGCGGCGCGAAAGCACCTGATAGAGAGTCCACTTCGGTACTCCAAGTACCTCGGCATCCTTTTCGTGTCCTTTCCTGTGCTCGTCATGGCTGGAAGGTGTCCCAAATAGAACCTGAATTCCAAACAGCACACAGCTTCGAGCTCCGAGAACGGCTTGGCTAATCGAAAGCGTCGAAGAAACGTAAAGTAATCCGGAGAGATCCATAAGGAGTGGGAAGCTCTCGTCTGTACTTTGTTCTCTCCTGGAACGAGGGGAAGGGGGGGGAGCGAGCGTACCAAAAGTGGAAAACTGTGGGCGGATATACCGATCCGGCATTAGAATAAGTCTGACGGACGGAGCGTATAGACAGACGGAACGGACGTCAGAGACGATGCTTCTCGGTGCAAAAAAAAACGCCACTAATTCGTAGCTACGCACCGGAAGTCCATATGGCCTTCTGTACAAGAGTCTTGGCAATCTCGATGTCGGGTAAACTCCAGTCCTTGTCTGCATCGCTCACACCGAGGATAATGGCGGACTGTCGGTTTTTTTGTTTAGGGCCGGGCAGGGGGGCGTCAAACATGAAACCGACCCATGGACGAGCGGAGTCAGCTAGCCGTCACAGGTCGTTCGCGGTGGTCGACGACGGTCTGCCTAGTCACCACCTGATGGCCCGCCTCAAATTCAATCACGGGCAAAATTATACCGGAGGCGATCATGTCACCCTCGGGACCGGCATGCATTGCCTCGTTAAGCCGCCGCACCGGGTCACCAGAAGGAAAAGCAGCGAGGGTCTTGTTCAAAAGAGCGCCCTTGTTGGCCTTCTTGAGAAGCTTCTTGGCGGTCTTCAAAAACACGGTAGGATTTTGGTAGTACAAGCCGTTCTCGGCGGTCGTCGAGCTCAAATTGATGCCAATGTCAAATTGCGGGATGAAAGCGTTTGACATGGAGGAACTACCGCCGGACGACTTGGATAGAATCGTGGAGCTGCAGCTGGAGGGCGTGGAGGAACGGAGGGAGAAGGACGAAACGGCGTTGAGGATGTTGGACCGAGGCGTCAAGCCAATGGAAGCGAGAAGCTCGACGGTCTGTCCTGGTGCCGTGCCTCCAGCGCGTGTCCGACGAGCGGCGGCCAGTTGAAGGTGTCCGGCAGAGAGCGACTTCCGGACCTGGCGCAAGTAACCCATATCAATGCCGAGTCGCCTCTTGAGCACGGCAAGAGTCACGCCCAGGCGGTTGTCCGAACGCTTTGGTGAAGACGGTAGCTCGAGGTTGCTCAAAACGTCGCTCGGATGAGAAGAGCCTCCTGAGCTTCCGGTCGATTCGGACTGGAACGAGAAGGCGCCGATGGTCGTTCTTTTCGTCGATTGAACGGGCGAGATGGGATAGCGAGGCACATAAGGGTATTGAATGGCAGCTCGACCTCCCGTGTGCTCGACAGCGTCGTCGTCGTCGTTGTCCAGTGCCAGTCCGATCATGGCAGTCTCTTTGACGTCCTGGAGGTCGAGAGAACAGAGCAAAGGCGAAAAGGGACCTGGAACGATGGAATCACGGTCGATGGCACCAAAGGCGGTTGTCAGATGGGGAAAGCCGACATTCTGAGGGTGGCTAGCATGGTCGTTGCTATCCCGACCCTTTCCACTCAGTCCTTGATGACGCGCAGTGGCGGTGGGTGTTGAGATGTCCTGGCCGGCACCACCACCATCGGCCAATGATTTGGCAGAAGTGCCACCTCCACGTCCAAATAAGCCTCGGCCGAACCGCAACTTTCCCTCCAGGCCTTGGTGGGAGGCTCCAGAGCCTTTCTCCGCCTTGATGACCTCGGCTCGATCCAGATACGGCTTGACCTCTTCTCAGATGACGAAGGGGACACTACGGTGTCCTCCGGCATTGCTACGATGAAGCAATGAAATAGGTATTCGCGTATCGTCTTCGTTTCGTTCCACGTCGCCTTCATCGGACCAAACTTCGGGTGGTAGGAACGCGAGGGGTGCCTCGTAGAGCAACCCAAACTTTTCTTCCATTTGGTCGAAGGCCTGATGGTGGTCGAGAAGATAGGGGGGCGAAGGGAGGAACGTAGGTGTCCGATGTGTTTCAGTGTCGACAGCGGGAAGAACAAAGCTTCGGGCGATCGTTCCTCCTCACCTGGGACACGCCCCGAATGGGGTTGCCCCCGGCGAACATGGCTGATGTGCTTTGTGCTCCTTGGGGCTGGAGACGGCGTCTACGACAAGAGTAGAAGCGCACACTAGCGAGTGCAGTGGCAGCCTATGCAATGTCGAGTGCGAAACGGCGGCGAGACTTAAGTACTCGACCATTTCCCCCGAAGAGCGACACGAAGCCGGTCCGCAAAAAGAGCGACGGAGGAGGTCGGTCTGCACACGTCGCGCGTCATTCCAGGCACCTATGCGAAAGAAAACGGCAAATCGTTCTTCGGTTCAAATTGTTTTGTCCGCTGCTGAGGGCCTTAAGGGGTCTGTACCGGTCTTCGTTATGTTATCTGCGACTCCATGCCCCCCTTTGGGCAAGTGGGCAGTGACGTGGAAAACTCGAAAACGACAGGCGTACAGATGGGGTGAGGGAGGGAAGCATGGATCTGGGAACGATGAGAATCTGGCGGCGACGGTCGATATGGGAATGTGAACGTGACCACGCGGGCCGATCAGATAGTCCAATCAGCGAGGAACAGGTACAGCAGGATGTCCCAGCTAGCACGGACTCGTCTTCACTCATCGCACACACATACGCAGGTCGATGAGATGGTGGACATGGGGAATGCAAGTCGGGCGGAGCTCAGACAGAATGGGGGCCATTTCTTTTTCTCCGACCGTCCGACCAGGGTCTGGCCGTCGGGCGGTCTTGCCCGAGTATACATCCGGCGTGCGCGGCGCGGACTCGTCGGAATGAGGGGGTGCACCAGTCCGACTGGGCGGATGGGAGCGTGCGCTCCGGTCCTCATAGTACGAGACGCTCTTCGTGGTCGTGGTCGAGAAGACGTCTGTCCGACATCGGCTTGGGTGCGACTTTCTTGTGCGACTGTGCGACGCGGGCAATCGGCATCGACGCGCCGCTTTGTGCAAGGGTGCCATGCGGAGGCGCCGCCGCCGAAAACTCCGAGGCCGGGCGAAACAAGGCGAGAAATTAAGACGCTGCGTGCTGACGTAAGCCACCCGCGCCTATCTCTGCCCGATCTCCGTCGTCGTTGCGGAGGACGAGGACGAGGACGAGCGTATTACTGCAAGTGCACGCTCAACGAATGTCCATGACCATGCAGTCGGTCTCTGTGCGGCCCTGTGTCGACGACGGTGGAGATGAGCTACTGATCCATATCTGTCTGCAGCGCTGTGCCTACAGCAACCGTCCATTTCCGTCGCCAATGGGCCGCCTCGTTCAGCCGCTGGCGAGGAGGCTGTCAGGTGTCTTCCAGCCCGCCATCGACGCACCAAGGGTGGTCGCTTGGCTGGTCTTGCTTAGCGCGGGACAGCGCATGGTGCCCGTTCAGTCAGCGTAACTTCTGGTCCTCATTCTGACACCATGGCACCAGTTCCCGAGAGAGAGCACACACGGACGTCCGGGCGGAGCGCGTCTGCTCGTGAGAGCGACTCACCTCGCTTGCTCGTCGTGCACGGCCTTGGTCAGAGAAGAAAAGAAAGGGACGGCGCCGGAGGGTACCAAAGATGGGGGGACGGGCGTGACACAGTCTCATCTGCCGTTCTCTTTCTCGCAGTTCTCTCCACCCACGTTCCATCGAGCAGTTCCCCGCTAGCATGGACCAGCCAGAGTACCCTTCCGCTCGCGCCGACGGCCCTCGAGCCTTGCAGGTCAGGGCTTCGATGGATGCGGAGCAATATGGGGGGAGCGATGAGCAGCACGTCGAGTCGGGCAAGGAAGTCGACCTTTTCGCGTCGTCGATGCCCATCAGCCGTCGCCGGAGCTCGACCACTTTGACCTGGGCGCCAGTTTCAATGACAAATGGGACGACATCGCGGAGGAGGTTCTTCAACGCAAGCAGGTGGCAACCTCCGAGGCGGACAACGCCCGTGTCAGGCGCAAGCTTGACATGATTCTCATGCGTGCGTCGTAATTGCTCTGTGCCATCTTTATCTTTGCTTCAGGGTGCTCTCCGCTTGCTCAAATTGGGTGCGTCTCCCCCCCCCCCACCTTTTTTGGCATTCTCGTTGCGTCTCCCCTCTTTCACAGCCATGTTCACCCTTCTTTACACCTTGCAGTTCCTTGATAAGGTGTGCTACGGCTATTCCTCTGTTTGGGGACTCAAGCCGGACCTACACCTCAACAACACTCAGTACCTGTGGGGTGGAAGCATCTTCTATGGTGAGGGGATGAGTTATTTGTGACCTTACACGCTCTGACGTGTCGACGTCAACTGACCTCACGTTGGTGGTCCTTTACGAAGTCGGTTTTCTATTGGCCCAGGCAACCCTCGGTAAGCTGGCGCAGAGGCTACCCATTGCCAAGCTCACCAGCGCTACCATCGTCATTTGGAGCGGAATCCTGTACGTGACACTTGCCCTCTTCAGGTCTCCGCATTATGCCGCCCGTTTCACCGTCGATATGTTTCTTCTCCGTTGTCGACAGCATGTGTATAGCAGCCGTCCGCAATCCCGCCGGCCTACTCTTCGCCCGTTTCTTCCTGGGCTTTGCCGAGGCCTTCAGCTGCCCCACCGTAATGATCATGACGGGCATGTGGTACACGAGGCAAG
Source organism: Peribolospora baueri (assembly GCA_029717555.1). Classification (NCBI taxonomy): domain Eukaryota; kingdom Fungi; phylum Basidiomycota; class Peribolosporomycetes; order Peribolosporales; family Peribolosporaceae; genus Peribolospora; species Peribolospora baueri. Next base: position 42,096 of record JAMDHS010000077.1, on the reverse strand, counting down.
AGCAGCCACTCCGTCAGATGATTTGGTTCTTGGGTGCCGCGTATGCCAACATCATTGGGTGAGAACGGAGTCTCCAGGACAAACACGGTCCGCGTAGCCGTTCAGTGCTTGCAAATATCGCCAAATGAATGTGTGGGCGGAGTCGAGGTCGAGGCTGACGCCCGCCTTGGTGTTCTTTGGCTTGGCTTTCGGTTCTCTCACGCCTGATTTTCTCTAGTGGCCTCGTCGGTTATGGAATTGGGCGCATCAGTCACCCGGAGTTGGCCAAGTGGAAGATCTTCTACCTCGTAAGTTCATTCGGCCTCCCTCCTTCGAACGCCTCTCTCTTCTGCCCGCTCACGATTTCGACTTACCCACGTTTTCAGCTGTTCGGTGGGGCCACCATTCCCGTTGCCCTCCTATTCTATCTCTTGGTTCCCGACTCGCCCTCCAACGCAAGATGGCTGAATCAAGACGAGAAGGTCATCGCATTGGAACGCATCCGGTCCAACATGACTGGATTCAAGTCTACGTGAGTTGACTCGCTGCCCACCCAGAGCTATGCTTCCTCGTCATTTGTGCATTCGACTTACCTCGTCCCTTTTGCTGTCTTCAGCCGTTGGAAGTGGCCCCAATTCTGGGAGACTCTCAAGGACCCTCAGGTCATTATGATTGCCTGCATCATAATGTTCAATTGCTTCATCTCGTCCGGCATAACAAACTTTGGCTCTATCATTGTCAGGGTGAGGCCCTTTTTCTGCTCTCGTTTCCCTTGCCACGTCCGGTCCTGACGTTTACGTTCTCTCCATTCTTCTCGTTCGACGTCGTACCCATCACCACCAGAGCTTCGGGCTATCCCCCCTTGACACCACTCTCCTTACGGCTTTGCCCGCTTCCCTCCTCCAGCTGCTCATGCTCGTTCCGGGCGGCATTCTAGCCTCGACGCTCCCTGCCGCCCGCCTTTGGGTCTGCTTCTTCGCTCAATTTCCTTCCATTGTCGGTGCGGCCATGCTCGTCAAGCTACCTCTCAAGGACAAAGTTCCGTCCATCATCGGGTGAGTGGTTCATCTTCTCTTCATACTCGTCAATCCTTTAGCTCTTGCGTCCTCTTTGCGTTGACGACCGAGACCCTGATGACCCCCCGCCGATGATTGCAGGCAAGCTTTACTCTGGTTTGGCACAAGCATCTTCTCTATCATGTTCAGTGTCCTCAGTGCGAATACAGGTGGGCGAGCATGCTCCCGCACATGATGCCCTTCTCAAGCAAAGGCGTTGACGGCCATGATCTTCCCCCTTTTCGCAACTCGGCTTCAGTTGGGTTCAGCAAGAAGACTACATCTGCCGCCATCGTCTTCGGCGCCTGTGAGTACAAGGCATTGAATTGGCCGGTGCCCTTAGCACGACTCACTTAACCTCCTCGGCTATCACCGCACACTTTGTCATGCTATCTCCAGTCGCCTTTGGCCAGATTTTCGGACCTCTGTTCTTTATCAGAATCGGCAAGAATGGCAAATACAATCTGGCCCTCGGCATGACGTGTGAGTGAAGCTCAGGTTGCCGTTAAGGCTTTGGCAAGGCCGCTGTCGTTGCCATCGCCCGTAAATGAACCGCACCGGCTGAGTTTCTTCGGCTCTTATGAACTCTCCAGTGGTCTGCCTCTGTGTCAACACCGTCCTCCTCCTTTCGCTCCGCATCTACTACACATGGGAGAATAAACGCCGCGACCGCCTACTCCTAGCTGGGACGGAAGGCCACCCTGAGCTGCGCGACGTCGCAGCTGCAAGCGAGACATACCAATTTAAGGACCAAACCGATAGGCAGAACGTCCTTTACTTCCGATATGTCATGTGAGGGGCACCCTGTCGAAGGGCCATGTCGCCGACCTCTGTTCGCCGATCGGGTTCCGCTACTCTGGGGCTTTCGTTTTTCGCTATCCTCTTTCTTACGGACTTTCAAATCCCCTCGATGTCGTTGGCTTTGTGGAATCCATGGATTGGGCCTGTCTTCCACGCTCCTTGTTCTTATGCGTTCGTAGTAGGCGTAGGCGAACGTCGTCTTCAACAGTATCTCCATACGAGTCATCCTCTTCGATAGACGATGCAACGGGACGCCTGTATTTCCTATGCGCTCGACCGGCCGTCGGCCAGACCGTCCTGCGGCGCGGTCTAAGACGATCGGTACATAATTTTGTCTTTTTTTTGAGGACGGAACGCGCTGTGGAGGACTTGAGGCGGGGTTGGAAGAGGAGAGGTCGGAATGATTCATGAGACACCAGCAAGTTCCATTTCCCAGGAACAACCTGGATCTCTAACGACACTTGGTTGAACAGGGTAGCATGGAGAACGTGCTGGAGGAGCGTTGTTTACCCTGAAACCAGAAGAGAGCCCCACGAAATGCAATCGCAAGCTTTGTTGTCATCGTGGCGCGTAGGGTCCACGTTACTGGGCGCGGTCGGCGCCTGTTGATGGTGACGGAAGGAGCACTCCGATGTATGATCGGAAGGCAATGGGGGTGGGTTCGCGACTGCTGCGGCCGACAGAGCACGTGGTAACTCGGCGACAAGCGGGTGCGTCGGCGCTTCGGTCGGGATTCGAAGAAGGGCAAGCTTTCCGTCGTTCCACCCCAACACACCTTTTCTCCTTTCCCGCTTCCCTCTCCGTTCGCTCAGCGTAGCGTGCCTCTGTGCTCCTCACTGTCGCCACCATGCTCAGCCTTGTCTCTCGCACCACGGCCGCTAGGGTGGGTCAGCGGTCGGTCTGCGATCTTCGCCGGGACGACGCTGGCAGACGGCTGGTGCGATCGACGAGCCTGCCAGCCACATTGACACCGTGCTTTCCTTGCCTTCCCTGGCATTTCTGCCTCCCCAAAGTCCGTGGCCTCCTCGTCCTTTTCTGCCGCCCGCGTTCATCGGGAATCTGCCGCCCGATGGGCCGCCCTTCTCGGCGCGAGGGGAATGGCTTCCTCGGCTGAGCCATATGACACTGTCATCATCGGCGGCGGTGAGTCAATAGCAGGAAGAGGCTTTCTCGTTGATGCATACCTATGCCAGACTTGCGTAGGCTCTGCTTTTCTCTCGAACTTGATCACTGACAGGTAAGGATGTCTGTTGGATCTGTCTTCACAGGCCCTGGCGGGTACGTCGCGGCGATCAAATCGGCGCAGCTGGGCTTGAAGGTGAGGATCAGTCCGTCTCTCCAATCAAACCATGGGAGCTCTTGCTTGAATTATCGTGGTCGGTTGCTGAACAAATTCCTCTAATAATTTTTCCAGACGGCTTGCATCGAGAAGCGAGGAACCCTTGGTGGCACGTGTCTCAACGTCGGCTGCATTCCTTCCAAATCCATGCTGAACAACTCGCACTTGTACCACCAAACTCAGCACGACCTGAAGAGGCGCGGAATCGATGGTGCGTGGCTGTTCCAGGTAGTGCGCTCCCGGGATCTTCTCGCTTATACTTCTTCCTTCTGTCCTGCCTTGCGCTACCTCCTCCGACAGTCGGCTCCGTTTCGCTCAACCTGGAGCAGATGCTCAAGGCGAAAAACGAGTCGGTGTCTGGTCTGACCAAGGGTGTGGAGCACCTGTTCAAGAAGAACAAGGTGGACTACATTAAAGGCTTTGGCTCGTTCGCTTCTCCTACCACCATCGATGTCGAGCTCAGCGAGGGTGGTACGACGCAGATTGAAGCCAAGAACGTGATCATCGCCACGGGTTCCGAAGTGACCCCTTTCCCCGGCATTGAGATCGATGAGAAGCAGATCGTTTCGAGCACGGGCGCGCTTGACCTCCAGAAGGTGCCGGAGAAGATGGTGGTCATTGGCGGAGGCGTCATCGGTCTTGAGATGGGCAGCGTGTGGAGCAGGCTCGGCGCTGAGGTTACCGTCGTCGAGTTCCTCGGCGGCATTGGTGGCGCTGGCATTGACCAGGAGATTGCGTGAGCCGTCCCTCCTAGGCCGATGGGTTTCTCGGGAGCCGCCTAAGCGCGATCGCTGACCTTACGTGTCGGTGATTGGCTGCTCTTAACGATAACAGCAAGGCATTCCAGAAGTCACTGCAGAAGCAGGGCCTCAAGTTCAAGCTGAACACCAAGGTGATGACCGCTGAGAAGAAAGACGGCAAGGTCCTGCTCAACGTTGAGGGCGCCAAGGACGGCAAGCAGGAGCAGGTGCGTGTGAAGCCACTGTGCTGATGTCACCGTGGATTCGCTTCGCTCATGCCTCTGTCTGATTCTCGTCCCTGACATTGTCGTGCATTCCACCGCTTAGATCGATGCCGACGTTGTGCTCGTCGCCATCGGCCGCCGGCCATACACGCAGGGCCTTAACTTGGAGAAGATCGGCGTCGAGGTGGACAAGCGCGGACGCGTGGTGATTGACGACCAGTTCAACACGGCGTGCAAAGGCGTCAAGGCGATTGGCGACGCCACGTTCGGTCCCATGCTGGCGCACAAGGCGGAGGACGAAGGGATTGCGGCGGTGGAGATCATCAAGCACGGTCACGGGCACATCAACTACGACGCCATCCCCTCCGTCGTCTACACTCACCCCGAGGTGGCTTGGGTGGGCAAGACGGAGGAGGATCTCAAGGAGAACGGCGTGAAGTACCGCGTGGGCAAGTTCCCCTTCGTCGCCAACTCTCGCGCCAAGACGAACCTCGACACGGAGGGGCAGGTCAAGTTCCTCGTTGAGGCGGAGACGGACAAGATCCTTGGTGTCCACATCATGGGTGAGTTTGTTTATGTTCCATGCGTTTTCATGCTGGATCGGAATGAGAGGGCCAGACGAGTTGCTAACCCTGTGGCCCGCTCGTGTTCAGGTCCTAACGCTGGTGAGATGGTCGCGGAGGCGACGCTTGCCCTCGAGTACTCCGCATCGGCCGAGGACGTCGCGCGAACTTGCCACCCGCACCCTACGTAAGTGGAAGATACTGTCTCTGCTCGCGCCGTCCGCCGCGGCGGTTCGGTTTGGTTTTCGCCTGAATGCCCTAGATGGCCTATGCACTCATCGTTCGTCTACCTCTTTCGTGCTTGATACCCTTTGTTTTCCTTTGCCAGCCTCTCCGAGGCCTTCAGGGAAGCCGCCATGGCCGCTTCGGACAACATGAAGCTTCCCATCCACTTCTAAGCACCGAGCTCGTAAGCGTCGACTGTCCGCGGATGCTCCCCTAGACCGATCTCGCACTTCCGTCCCACCCACCGCCCACTGTCGTTCATCGATAATCCCAGGTGCATTCTTCCCTCCCCTCCGTTCCTTCCTTTTCCCATTCATCCCTGGAACGCCGTGTAATCTACCCCGCGTTTTCTTTTCTGCACCTTGGTCGAATCGAGGGAGTGAGCGTGAGGGCGCTAGGCGTGAGGTGTACGGTGGCTGTATGTGGGTTGAGTGGATGCAAAGCATTCCGGGGGGTAGTGAAACAAGCAATTTAATATCGAATATGAATGCCGGAGTGAGACCTGGGAATGCCTCCTGCCGGCCCTAAGGAAGGTCGCTCGCTCGTTCTCGCGCCCACTCCGTGGTTGGGCCACCCCTGGCGCCGCAGAAAAGCCGCCAAGCGCCGATACGTCCGGGCGTTGGACAGCTGGCAACCGGCGGACGGGCCACCGGGAGTGGAGCGCTGCTGGCCTGCCCCTTGCACATTCTTGACGTCGCCGGCTCTGCTCGTAAAAGGTGTGCGCTGGCAGATCTCGTCCATCGTTTGTACTACCACCACCACCACCGCCGCCATCACCACCACTCCGACGCAGCGGAGCCTCACCCTGCGCTGGTACGCCCTCCCACCGTCTCATACCGCTCGTCCGCTTCCCACCTCTGCTCCTCCGCGATGCGCTTCCAGCCTCGCCAGGCGCTCGCCGCCTCCCTCGCCCTCCTGGGCTCCTCCGTTCTCTTCCAAGGCGTCGCCGCCGTCGACAAGGAGTCGGATGTGATCACCCTCACCAAGGACACTTTCAAGGCCCAGGTCGAGCCTGAGGTGCGTGCCCGAACGCTTTCTCTCTCGTCATCGCCCGTTATGTTCGCTTCAGCAAGCGGCGTAGGCCTGCTCCGTCTGTCAGCGGTACCGTTCCAGTCGCTCACCTCGACCCTTCATGCCCATCTGTCTTTCGTTCAGGCTCTCATGCTCGTCGAGTTCTTCGCCCCTTGGTGAGTCTCTGCTCTTTTTCCATAGCGAAGACGTGGTCGTGTTGGATGAGGAGGATTGCATGCTTACGCCCAAACTTTCGCGCTTCGCTTTTCCCGTGCCTCTGCGCGCAGGTGGTGCGTGCCTCAAGTCCGTTATCCCGCACTCGAGACCATGGGCTGTCCCGCTCCTTTGGCTAATCTTTCCCTTCATCTTTCCCATTTCCTTCTTCTTTCCGATGTCTAGCGGTCATTGCAAGGCTCTCGCCCCCCATGTGAGTGCGCTTCCCGGCGTCGACGCAGCTTGGGCTCCAGCGAGGGACAAGTACGCTGATCGCTCGTCATTTATACCTGCGTCTCCGCCGGGAGTTCAGTACGAAGAGGCGGCCACCATTCTCAAGAACGACAGCATCAAGGTCGCCAAGGTCGACTGCACCGAGGAGACCGACCTCTGCACTGAGCAGGGCGTCGCCGGCTACCCGTGAGTTTGCCCTTGTGATCATCGCACCGGGAATTGCATGTGTGCAGGGCATCTCATAACACATCCCATGTTGCTTCGGCACAGCACCCTCAAGGTGTTCCGGAAAGGTCAGTCCACCGACTACCAGGGCCCGAGGAAGACGGACGGAATTGTGCACTACATGAAGAAGTGAGTGGGTCGCGGTCGAGTCGCCTCCGCCTTTTCTTCAGCCCTGGTCCTCAGTGGCGTTTCCTTTTCTGGCCCCCCGTCTCCCAGGCAAGCTCTCCCCGCCGTGTCGGAAGTCACCTTGGACAACTTTGAGACCTTCCAGAAGGACGACCCCGTCGTCGTCGTGGGCTTCTTCGAGGAGAGCGACAAGGCGCACCAGAAGGTGTTGAGCGAGGTGGCCGACAAGCTCCGGGACGAGTACCTGTTTGGCCAGGCGACCGACGCGGAGGTGCTCAAGAAGGCCGAGGTGACCGCGCCGGCCATCGTGGTCTTCAAATCGTTCGACGAGGGCAAGGTGCCTCTGAAGGATTCGATCACCGCCGAGAACATCGAGGCTTTCATTAAGGCCGAGTCGCTGCCGCTCGTGGACGAGGTCGGGGCTCACAACTTTGCCAAGTACGCACAGGCCAAGGTGCCGCTGGCGTACTTGTTCATCGATCCTGAGAGCGCGGACAAGGAGGCTCTGATCGAGTCGCTGAGGAAGGTGGCGGCGGAGCAGAAGGGCAAGATGAACTTTGTGTGGATTGACGCGAAGAAGTTTGCCCAGCACGCTCAGGCGCTCAACATCAAGGGCACCGAGTGGCCGGCGTTTGCGATCCAGGAAATCGAGGCCAACGCCAAGTACCCGCTGAAGGGCGCTGAGATTACGCCGTCGAACGTGGTCGAGGTGGTGACGGCGTACGTGAACAAGTACAACGCGAAGGAGCTTCAGCCGGATGTGAAGAGCCAGGAGGTGCCGGAGAAGCAGGACGGGCCGGTGTACGTGCTGGTGGCGGACAACTTTGAGGAGGTGGTGTTCGATGACAAGAAGGACGCGCTGGTCGAGTTTTATGCGCCTTGTGGGTGTTTGCGCTGCGCTTCGACTCTTGCGGTGTGGTGTTGTGTCGCTCATCCTCGCTCTTATTCATTGTCGTGTCGATCAGGGTGCGGTCACTGCAAGCGCCTCGCTCCCACTTGGGACGAGCTCGGTGAGAAGTACGCGGACCACAAGGTGAGACGGCCGTGGGGTGATTGGGAGATGGCGCGCAGCTCGACGCTAACTCGATCGATCTTTGCGTCCCGGCATGATGCAGGACAAGATCTTGATCGCAAAGATGGACGCGACGGAGAACGACGTGCCTCCGTCGGCCGGCTTCTCCGTCTCCTCGTTCCCTACGATCAAGTTCAAGCCGGCGGGGAGCAGGAAGTTGGAAGACTATAACGGCGGACGCGACTTGGAGGACTTTGTTTCCTTCCTCGAGACCAAGATGGTGAACAAGGTGGAGCTGGCGCCGAAGGAGGAGAAGAAGGAGGAGGAGAAGGCGGCGGCGGAGCCGGTCAAGGAGGCCGCTGAGGAGGTTGTCGGGGAGGCCACGGAGAAGGTCAAGGAGGCGACTGGCGAGGCTGAGAAGAAGAGCAAGCACGACGAGCTGTGAGCGGAGGAAAGAGACAGTAGTCGTAGTAGTAGTTGTTGTTTAGGTGTTGTTGTTTAGTTGTTGTTTAGCTGTCGTTTCGTCGTCGTTCGTCGTCTCAACCCTCGCGCGCATCGACGCGGTTCGTGTACTCGAAAAAGCGGACTCGAGAGTGGGTGGGTGTATCGATTGATCGTGTCTACCTCGTCACCGCGCGTCTTTGTTTCCCGTTTCCGTTCCCGTTTCCGATCCGACGGATTGGAGAAGGACGAAGGACGAAGGAGGGGATGTAAAGAAATGAAGGAACGAAATGAACGAAGGATGAATAGGAAAGGAGCGTTTGTACATGGATGGCCCGCCCTAACTGGCTGGCTGGCATTCGAAGCGAGGTGCGGGTGCGAAGGGAGAACGTGGATCGGGTGCGGGTGCGTACGTGTCTATGGACGCACGCACGCACGTTTCGGCGCATGGTCCACGGCGAGCGACGTTGGCTTGACGTTGGCTTGGCTTTTGGTTTTGGTTTTGGTTTGGTTTGGTCAGGGAGAGCGAGAAGGGTTAGCCGGCTTGTCGTCGTGTCATACGACTTGGGCTGTCTGAACATGATTGTGGTCATGATGGATGGATGGACGTGACGGCGAGGACGGTCTGGTCGTGACGGCCACCCACGGCTGGCCGGCCGGACGGATGAACGGAGGGATGTCGAGCACTTGGTGGCTTGGTTTAGCTCCGACGGGAGCGAAGGACTCTTTTCCTTTTTCTTCGCCTTTCTATATTGGGCTTGCGTACTGCAAACTGGGTGGGTGGGTGGGTGGAGCTGGTGCATGCGCGCCTATGCATACATTTACGTGCCTACTGCATACATACATGTACCTACCTGCCTGCCTGCGTACATACATACATACATACATACACTCGGTGGTCACAACACGACGCGGCGACGGTGTGCGTGTGTGAAGAGAAGGACGGAGACACGCACACAGACAAACACACTCTGTCTTTGTTTTTCTCGAAGACGAACAAGGCGGTCAGGATCATGGCAGGATGGAGCGGAGGAAGGAGACGCGGGTCGGTCGGTCGGTCGGGCCACATACATGACTGGCTGGTTCCTTGCACGACGGAGGGTATGTACAGAAGCGTCGGTCCCTCGGTCGGTTCCATGCGGCCGAGGTCAGTGCGCAGGGCCAGGGCGATCCAGGCGAGACGGAGAAGGAGAAGGAGAAGGAGACGAAGACGAAGACGAAGACGAAGATGAAGACGAAAACGTAGAGAGAAGAAGAGGGAGGATGAGCGGGCAGGCAAGCAGACAGACAAGGTAATAAATAGCGCGCCTAGGCCGACGGCTCGGTCGGCTCGGTCGCATTGGGCAACGGCAACGGCAACGGGTGCGCTCCGCGGTCGGGGCGCACGTGTCGAACGGCGATGAGCGCGGACACGTGGCCGGTGTTGTCGTCGAGGAAGGGAGGAAGGGAGGAAGAGAGCGAGGTGAGATGAGGCGAGGCGAGGCGAGTCGGTCGCGAGTCTAGTCACTCTGGGTCGAGGGGGGACAGGCAGCGAGCAAAGGGCAGCACCAGCACGACACGGTACACGGTACGACACGCGCCGGCGAGCAGGCCAGGTGAGGAGGGCGAGGGGGCGAGGACGTCGTCAGATCGACAAACAATCCGACGGCATCGTTGTTGTCGTTGTCGTTGTTGTTGTTGTCGTCGTCGTCGTTGTGGTTGTCTTCTTCTTCGCTCGCTGGTCACGCTGCCAGCTGCTGCGGCGTTGCGACTACGAGCGTGCGTATCTGTTGTGTGTGGGTCGGGTCTTGTCTGTGCGTGTGTGTGTGTGGTTGCCCATCTATCTATCGATCGATCCGCGGCAAGGACATAAGCGGTGAACGCGGGCCATGGCCGGGCTGAAAAGGAATTAAATGCCGAGCGGATGCCAATTAGAAGCCGACGAAATGCCCATTGTGGATGCCAATTAACCCGCGCCCGCCTACTCCCCCTCTCTCTGCCCTCGTGCCCGTCCATCCATCGGTCGTCGCCGCCGTTCGCCTCGCCTCGTCGTCTTGACATCGACCTCACCATCGACCTCACCATCGACCTCACCTCGACGTCGGCTCCATCTCCATCTCCATCTCCATCTCCTTCCTCCTCTTCTTCTTCTTCTCCTCCTTCCACCTCGCCACCCTTCTCCTTTCTCCTCTCTCCTCCTCTACTCTACCAACCCACCGGCCACCCCACCCCGCGTCGTCGCGGCTTCTCGCCGCCCCCGCTCCCCCCTTCCCCCCTCTCCGCCCGCCATGACCACCTCTCGCAAGATGTCGCGCGCCGAACGGCCCCACGCCGACTCGCCCAACGGCGCCTTCTCCAACGCTCCCCCTTTCTCCCAGCCAGGTGTCGGCGCGTCTGGCGGCATCGGCTCCGCTGGCGGCACACCCATGGCCAGCCCCACCTCGTCCGCCATGGGCTCCTCGTTGAGCATGATGATGGGCGGCAACGGCAGCATCATCAACAAGCCCGCCATGGGCTCCCTCTATCAGACTTGTCTCGCCCTCAAGAGCAGGCTCTACTGCGTCCCCGGCTTTGACCAGTTCCTCGACCTCGTCGACGTCGACCGCCCCGCCACCGCCACCCCCATCGCCTCGTCCTCCTCCTCCTCCTCCCTCCCCCGCACACCCTCTTCCACCCCCAACACCCCCCCCGACTCCCCAAGACCACCACCGCCCTCCTCCGCCTCGCCCGCGCCGCCCAAGACGAGCAGCGACCCCGTCACCCAGCTCTGGCAGTGCTTCCGCCTCGGCTCGCCCCTCTGCTTCATCTTCAACACCCTCCGTCCCGCCAAGCTCCTCCCCGTCAACCTCGACGCCACCGCGAGCCGCAACGCAAAGGAATGCAAGGCCGCCGTGGCCAAGTTTATCATCGCCCTCAAGGCAGAACTCGATTGGGACCCTGACGACATCTTTACCGTCAGCCAGCTATACCTCAATGACACCAACGGATTTGTCAAGGTCTGTCCGGCGCATATCCGTCGTCGTCATCCCTCTCCTTCTTCTCATCCTTTTCCCTCTTTCTTCCTTTCTCCTTCCTTCCCTTCTCCTCCCTTCCCTTCTCGTCCATCAGGTCGTCTACACCGTGGGAAGACTCGTAGACACCCTCGACGAACGAGGCCTCCTCGTAGAGTCCGCCCGCACCGGCTCCGGCCATGACGACGTCGATCACCCGATCGACGATCGCGCAAAGGTCGTCAGGGAGCTCCTCGAGACGGAGCGCAAGTATGTTCAAGATCTCGAGGTCTTGCAGGTGCGTCCGTCGCGTGGACGACCGGGCCGGCGATACGACGTGAGCTCATCGTATCGCTCGCTCCCCCTTCAGACGTACGCCAGAGAACTGGCACAGAACGACATTCTTCCCGTCGACACCATCCACTCCCTCTTCGGAAACCTCAACACCCTCGTCGACGTCCAGCGTCGCTTCCTCATTTGCGTGGAGGAAAACGTACGCAGGCCGCCGGACGATCAGCATTTTGGACACGTCTTCATGACCATGGAAAATGACTTTGCCGTCTACGAGCCTTTCTGTGCCAACTACTCCAACGCACTCGAGATCATCAACAATGAGATGCCCAACCTCATGCGCAACAACATCCTCGATCCCACCTACGAGCTTCCTACCTTCCTCATCAAGCCCGTCCAGCGCATCTGCAAATACCCCCTCCTCCTCGAGCAGATCGTCAAAAAGACCGAACCGGACGCCCCCTTTTATCAGGAGCTCCTGGACGGCCTCACCGTCATCAAGCGCATAACTGACCGCGTCAACGAGACGAGCCGGCTCCAAGAGAACATCCAGCACGTCAAGGACCTGGAGGCGAGGGTGGAGGAGTGGAAGGGACACCGGATCGAGACGTTCGGCAACCTCCTCCTTCAGGACGTCTTCATGGTCGCCAAGAGTGAGACGGAGCGCGAGTACCACGTCTACCTCTTCGAGCGCATCCTCCTCTGCTGCAAGGAAGTGTTGCCGAACCAGAAAAAGGTATCCAAGAGCAATTCGTTGCTCAAGCAGAAAGGGGCTCCTTTCCCTGGAAAGAAGAATACCAAGTTGCAGCTCAAGGGACGCATCTTTATTAACAATGTCACCGGCGCGTATACTAACAATCGGATCGGTGAGTCGGCCGTGCCGGGTCGAGAGAGAGTGGAAATTAGAAGAGTCGCGAGCCGAATGCCTTTTTGTCTCTCTCCCCCTCTCCCTTTCCCTTACAGGCACATATTCCCTCCAGGTCTGGTGGCGAGGCGACTATGATCAAGAGTCCTTCACCCTCAAGTGCCGAAACGAGGAGCAACTCCGACAGTGGCAGGCACAGATCAACCGGCTCATCGATGACGTCGCCGCCCGCCGTGCTCAAGCCGCCATGCACCTCAGCGGTTCCTCCCTCAGCAGCAACTACGCCGGACAGGGCGCCAACGGCCGCCGCGGTACCATCGGCTCCATATCCGGCCAGCCGGGCAGCATGTTCCCTCAGACGCCCGTCTCCGAATACTCGTCCATGCCCTTCTCTGCGCCGGGCGGCATGACCAACGGCAGCAACAGGTTCGAGGACGACGAGATGGAGGGCGTGTACGACGACGAGGGTTTGTCCATGTCCATGAATTCCTCTCGCTCAGGTCGTTCCACCCCAATGAGCCACCGCGCCGCCCAGTCCATGCCTCCGGCCGAGCGAACGTACCCCCCAGACCAGCAGCAGCACTACCGTCCGCGAGCGCGGACGGAGGACCAAGACTCGAACGTCATGCAACAGTGGCGCTCCCACTCGCCCGCCATGCCGTTCCAGCACGCCCAGCCTCCGCCCCCGCTCCCGCGCGGCATGTCCAGCATGTCCACCTCCACCACCTCCTCTGGCTCCGAGTCGTATGCCACGATGAGCACCAGTACGGCGGCCACCAGCACCTCCTCTGTCGCCCCACCCGCACCGCCCTACTTGCGCAAGTCGACCAGCTCCAGAGGTCTCCGCCAGGGCGGACCGGGCGGCTTCCAACGCGTCCCTTCTGCGCCTCGGCCGGAAGATGTGGAGTACATGGAGGCGGGCGGACAGGACGGCGGCGGTGGTGGTGGTAGTGCTGGTGGCAGTAGTAGCAGCAGCAGCGCGGATCACCGGTCCAGTGGAGTTCCACGGACTCGATCTCGAGGCGAATCGCAGAGCGGCGCCGGCGCGTCGTCGCCTCTCTTGCGCAAGCGGGCGGAGAGCAGCCCGAACGTGTACCAGGTCACGCCGGGCGTCGCGAGCCCGCCGATGCCGCCGCCGCTCGCCGCGTCGCACTCGCAACAGTCGTGGGAGGGTGAGGCGGCGTACGAGGACAGGATGAGGAGAGGCGACTCCCCGGCCGTTCACCGCACCGGCAGCTCTATGGGCGTCCCGGCTGGCCAGTTCAACGCCGTCCACGTGAACGGCGTCGGCAATGGCAACGGTAGCGGTAACGGGCACGCCCAACAGCCGCATCGGCTGTCATCTTCCAGCGGCTCGACGATCAACTCGATCCAGTCCGACCGATCCCAGCCGCAATCGACGGCGGCCAGCTCGCCGATCACGAGCAGCAACGGCTCCGGCTCCGCGGCGCTCCTCACCGGACGTGCGAACTCGAACACGCCGACGAGCGCCTCGCCTTATGGTTTGCTCTCCGCCGCGGCCGGCGGAGTGGCGCAGGCGAGCGCCGTCAAGGTCAGGGTGCACTTTGGCGAGGACCTGTTCGTCGTCGTCGTCCTCTCCTCCATTCGACACACCGAGCTGATGGACAAGGTGGCAAAGAAGGTTCGCCTCTGCGGCGGCCGGCGCAACGAAGATTCGCACCTGCCGTTGAGGGTCAAGTACGTGGATGAGGATGGCGATAAGATTACGATGAGCTCTGACGATGATGTCCAGATGGCCTTTGAGCTTTCTCGGAATCAGGCCTCGGATGTCGAGCTGTTCGTCTATTGAGTTTCACCCACGTCGTTCCATCCATCCATCCCTCATCAGAGGATCTTCTCTTCCCCCCCGGCGTTACCCAACCGATACCCCTCTCGATCCCATGCTCGACCGCTGATTTGCACCGGATGGATATCTTGCCCTCCCTCTCCCCCCTCCCCTTGCCTCTTTCCTTTGCCTCGGCTTCTCCGGCGCTTCGTCCATTCTGTCACCGGACTCTGGTACCGGACTCTGTCACCGGACTCTTGTTACCGGACTCCATCACTTGGCTCCGTAACCCGGCTCCTCTTCGTCCCGGCGTATGTCGACCGTTCGACGGCGTCATCCCCCCTCGGCTTCCTTTGTCCTCCCGGTCTCGTCTTGTCTCTTTTCTCGCCGCGCTCATGTCACCAACTCACACTCTCTCTCTTCGTGCCTCATGTTCGTCATGTCCAACCGACCACCTCGTTTCCTTCCGTTCCATCCATGCTATCCTTTCCTCCGTCCTCACCTCTGCCCGTTTCCGTCGCCTGTCCCTTTTCTTTCCTTCCTTCCTTCCCCCCATCTCACCTCCACCCTTTCTTTCCTCCTTCGCCTTCCTCCCTCACACCTTCGCCTCATCTTGGTGGCGGGCGCGCGCTAGGCCGATGCGCGCTCGCTCGCTCTCTCTCTCTCTATATCTCTGTCTCTCTCTGTGTCACTCTCTGTCTCCTCTCTCTCTCTCTCTCCGTGTCTCTCCGTGTGTCGCTCGCTCTCCTTTCTCTCCACCCTCGCGCCCGTCTCTTCGTCTTCACCCTCCTTTCATTCCCCTTCTTCGTTTCGTTCCGTTCTTCTCCGCCCCGCCCCCCATCCGTGTACTTTCTACCTTCAACCCAGACCCTGCCGTCCCTGCCGCTCGTTTCTCCCAATCTCATCTCGTCTGTTCGTCACCCGGTTTCTTGCCCGTGTGCCGTCGTCTGTGAGCGCGGCCGGTCTGGCTGTATCCATTAACCCGCGGTTCTGATCGTTCCACTTACTTGTGTGCTGCGGCAAGATCGGCGGCGGAGGACGTTGAGCGAGGTTGACATGTCAGACTCGACGTCGGATTGCGAATCGTCAGCTAAGCCACCGCCATCCCATCATCCCTCTATACACACCTTCCTTCCTTCCTTCCTTCCTTCGCCCCCCTTTTTTGTCACCCTTTCCGGTTTGTCACAGATTCCTTACCCCGCTGGACTGCCCCGGTCCAGCTCACGAACAGCTTTCACGGCCATGACGACGTCGGCATCGACGTCGTCGGCGGAGGCGCTTCGAACCGTCAAGCCCGCCGTCGTGCCTATCAACGACAAACACAAAGACAAGAACAAAGGCAAGGATAAGGACAAGGAGCACGATCGTCATCGCGGATTGATCGATCGGCTCGTTGATGAGCTGGACGCTGCGGAGAGTGTTGAGGCTTGGGTTGATGGGGTGTTGATGAGCCCGGAGGAGAAGGGTTTGGGCCATGGCATGGGTCAAGGTCCGGGTCTGGATCTGGGCCAGGGTCAGGGTCAAGGACAAGGACAAGGTCAAGGTCAAGGTCAAGGCCAAGGTCAAGATCAAAGTCAAGGTCGGGGTGAGAGGGATCTCGACCTCGCCGCCGTCGATCGGAGGATCGGAAGCCTGGTCGGTCAGGTAGACATAGCAAGCCAGGACACGGCGTCGGCGTTGGACAAGACCATCGACGACATCTCCCGCGCCGTACCCCGGCTCACGTACGACCTCGAGTTCATGCGCGATGCCGCCCTCGCCCTCCGCTCCGAGCTCCGCCGCGTCCGCGAGCGCACGACGGCGGCCGTCGACACGGAGACGGCCACGGCGCTGGACGAGCTCGCCAGGCTCGACCTCGTCAAGGCGGACATGGAGGCGGCCAGGGAGGTGCTGCGAGAGGCCGAGGCGTGGAACACGCTCGAATCCGACATCACCTCCTACGTCGCCGAGCGCAACTGGGAAAAGGCGGCCGAGCGCATGGCCGAGGCGCAAAGGAGCATGCCCTTCTTCGCCAACAGGCCCGAGTACGAGGGCAGGCGCGCTCTCATGGTCTCCCTCCAGAACCAGCTCGAGGCCGCGCTCAGCTCGGCGCTCGTGTCCGCCATCAACGCCCACGACGCTCACGCCTGCTCCCGCTACCGCTCCATCTTTGCCCTCATCCAACGCGACGACGAGTTTCGCCGGTACTACTTCGGCTCCAGACGCGCGCCCCTGCTCGCCTCGTGGAAGGACGCTCCGCTTTCGGACGCCCCAGCGACGACGACACAGGCCGTTCAGCAGCCCTCCGCCTCCGTTCTTTTCAAGCTTTCCGATTTCTTGCCCCGCTTCTACTCGGACCTCCAAGAGGTCGTCAACGAGGAGCGTGTTTATATCCCCGCCATCTTCCCCGATCCGCCCGCCACGTTGTCCGCCTTCCTCCAGTCCATCATCGACAATCTCGATCCCCCCTTGTCCATCCGACTCGACCAGTCCGTCCAGGCCCACAACGCCACTGCCCTCGTCGAGCTCATCCGCGCTTACCACGCCACGGAGGAGTTTGCGACGGCCGCGGCGAGAATCATGGCCAAGTTGACTTTTGCTTCCCTCTCCCCCTCTAGCCCCGCCCTCGAGACCACGCAGCTCCCAGGCTCCACGACCGCCTCCGGCGCCACAAAGTCATCCCGAAAGCCTTCACGGCGACTCTCGAGGCGCCTCAGCGTGGCCCCGCCGCCGCCCAGCGCCATGATCGGCGAGGCGGCGGCGCTTTGGGAGCAAGTCCTCTTCGACCCTTTCCTCGAGTGGCAGGTGTCGTACGGCTCGCTCGAGAAGAAGCTCCTCCGAGCCGAGTGGGAGAAGGAGATGAAGCAGCGAAAGGCGGCTGCCGCGCCCGGGGACGGGGCGGCGGAGGACTCGCGGACGCTGTGGGAGAAGGCTTTGACCGCCTTTGGCCTAGCTGAGGACGCCCTCGGACGCGCCTTTGCCTTCACCCATGGTCTCGGCGCCGTCGGCCTGGTCGAAGCCGTGGACGATTTGTTTGTCACCTTGCTCACCGCCTCCCGGGTCGACCTGGAGCGGTACGGCGACTTGCGGAGAGACCGCGGGGCGGCGGCCTCTGGCACGCCTCTGGTCGGGGAGACGGACGAGTTTGACTTTGAGGGACTCGACTATTCCAACGACGATTGGAGCGCCGTCCAACTCGGTTTGCGACTCCTCGATACGGCCCAGGGCGTCCTTGACCGTCTGTCCGGCTTCGAGAATGATCTCAGGGCCAGGCTGCGCGACGTCGGCCGGTCGCTGCGTGAGGCGAAGGGGAATGGTTCTGCTGCTGCTGCTCCTCCTCCTCCTTCTGCTGCTCCTCCCGTCGCCGTCGGCGCCGCGAGCGGAACGTCGAAAGGGGCCTTGCTCTTGCTCCAGCAATCCCCGCTCAACTCGGTCCACTTGCGCGCCCTCATCGACTCCTCCGAAGCGGCAGGCCCCACGCCGATCCCCACGATCGGCTGGACGATGTCGCATCACAAGTCCACACATCTCCTCTCCGGCGCCCGTTCCGCTTTGACCGCATACACCCGTTCCACCCAGCTATTCTTGCAAGATACCATTCTCGGTCCGCTCGAGGCCTATCTTTCCCAGTACGCCACGCTCCCCACTTGGACTTCCACCGGCCGCAAGGACACGCTCAGCCAGCTCGACGTCCAGATCCCATCCTTTTCGCTCTCACCGACTGAGACCATGAGCCGCGTCGCCGAGGGGCTGCTCAACCTGCCACGCCTCTTCGAAGTGTATGCGGAAGACGACTCGCTGGCCTTTTCCATAGCCACGCTCCCGCACGTCAACGCTTCCGCCTTCGCCCCGACGCCCGCGACGCCCTCGCCAGACGTCCCACCACCGAGCGCCCGAAGAGCGAGCTTCATCGCTTCGCCCTCCCCCGAAGGAGGCGCCGCAGACGCCAGGCCGCCCCATCGGAGATCGCCATCCCTGGCGTTCAGCTCTTCTGGCGCGACGAACCTCAAGCCACCGCCGCCTCCCGCCGACGCGACGACGACGGGGGCCGACGAGGGTCGGCCGTCGCCGCCGCGGCTTTCCGCGCAGATGGCCCTTTCCGCTTGGCTCTCCTCCCTCACCCTCTCCCTCCTCCACCACCTCACCACCGCCGTCCTGCCCACCATCACCTTGCTCTCGGAGCCCGGCGCGAGACAGCTCGCCTCGGACCTGGCCTACCTCTCCAACGTCGTCGCCGCCCTCAACGTGGACGCCGCAGAGCTCGAGAGATGGAAGCAGGTGGCCGAGATGACGGACGAAGAGGGTCGAGCGGCCGTGGCGGCAGGTCGCGGTAAGGAGGACGACGTGTTCGATAAGGTGGCGCGCATCCGACGTTGGACGAGCTAGTATGAATCGATTCGAGAAGCCATGCCGAGAATCTGATTTCGCATTTTGCCACACCACACCCGGCTTGCCTCGCCCGATTCGTTCTCTCCTTTTATTTGTTCGTTTGTGTGTGCGAGTGAACGGGACTGATGAGGAGGAGGTCGGGTGGCCCGTGAGATTCGACAGGAAAGAGTCCTCGAGAGATACGATACAGGTTGGGAAGCTGGAAGGAAAGACGACCCTATTAGGCCGGTAGAGCTAACATTCCCCCAAATGAAAGCAACCTTTTTTCATCGCCGGGGCCTGTCATACGGGTGAAAACCCCCAGCGCGATGGGTCGACCTCTGAGGCCCCGGACCGGCAGCTGCCGCCGCGCCGCCACGCATCGCCGCGGGCCCCGGTGGCGGGTTCATGGCCGCGCCGGCCGGGCCTTTCGGCGGATCGCGAGGGCGGCCAGCCGGCGAGTTGCCACGACCCGCCCCCGCCGTGGCTGCCATGGGCGCTGTGTGCGGGGACGAGTTGGGCATGACGGTACCGGCCATCGGTCCGGCACCGAAGGTGATGGAGCGTCCGGCTCCTCCCGCCGGTGTTGGAGGAGACATAGCGGCCGAGCCCATGGGGTTGCCAGCGAACGCCGGGTTATGGGCGCCGGCCATGCCCATCGGCATGCCCATTCCGCCGGCGCCTCCGGGCTGCATACTGGGCATCATCATGCCACCCATGCCCTGCTGCTGCTGCTGTCCCATCATACCGCCCCCAGGCATGCCTGCCATGCCCTGCATGCCACCCCAACCACCGTTGGCGCCGTCCCCCATCATGTTCCACATCATCGCCGGATTCCAGTGGCCCGTTCCCCAGCCCATCCGCTGGTACATCGCAGCCATCGCTTGAGGGTCAAAGCTAGTCATGCCACCTGCCTGTCCGAACATCTGTGGCCCCTGCGCTCCTGTCTGACCACCCGCGGCACCGGCGCCAATGCCACCTTGCCCGTACCCGCCCTGCATTCCACCAGTCTGACCACTGGCGCCGTAACCTCCACCTACGCCTCCGACATCGCCACGGCGAGCACCGCTATCCTGATCCCGATTGCGGTTCGTTGCACGTTTGACCTCCACCTGACAGGCAGCAGGTGATGGGGGTGAAAAAGGTCAGACGACTAAACACAAGGGATCGTAATGCGACTACAGAAAACTGCTTGCGGGCGCTACGGCTCACCATCTTCCCATCAATTGTAACTGTGCCTTCCCGAAGCAGCTTCTCCACCGCCTCGTCCGTTTCAAAAGTGACGAACCCGAACCCGCGCGGCCTGCCAGTCTCGCGGTCAATCATGAGCGTAGAGTCCATGATCTTGCCGTACGCGCTGAAGAAGGTACGGAAGGAATCTGTGGTGATCGATTGCGGCAGTCCGCCCACGAAGACTTTGAGAGAGCGGGCGGAGTCCGGTCGCGGGATGGCGCGCTTGGGGTCGATCTATGGGAAGAGCAAAGGGGTCCACGAGCCGATGATTGCTTATGAGTACTCTGAATTTCCCAAGCGGGAGTCCAAGCATACAAAGACGAGACCCACAATTTTGCCGTCGAGATAGTGTTCTCTGACCATGACTGTGTTGACTGCCTTAGGATCCTCGAACGTCAAGAAGCCGAAGCCTCTCGAACGGCCGGTGACGGTATCGCGCATGATGGTGCAAGCATTGACTTGGCCGAACTGGGAGAAGTAGCGCTTCAAACCCTCTGAACGAATGCGCACCGGACGGTGTAAGGGAGACGAAAGTAGAATAGCAATAAATAAGACGGTCAGACGAGAGAGACAACCATCGCGGAACGATGAGTTGGGTCAGGGTCAGAAAGCGACGAACAGCGGAGCGAGGACTTGTAGCGAACGAGGAGAAAGTAACGAGAAGGAGGCGTACCCTCGGTCGTGTCCCAGTTCAATCCTCCTACGAACATTTTGCTGCGATGGAAAGGAAAGGCAAGGCAATCGGGGATGGGGAGAGGGCAAAGCAAGCGCGGCAAATAGGTAGAGAGACGGGGCTACGTAAGGAACTAAGTCCTACTTCTACGCGATGCGATGCAGCACGTGGTGTGTATGTAGCTGGCTGCCGAGCAATGACTGACAGACGGACGAAGGCGATAGGGCGACGGCGAGGATGACCAGCACCGAAGGTAGACAGGCAGAAAGACGACCACGGTGCGCTACTCACCCTTCCTCGGGCATCTCGTGCGGGGCAATCCTTCCTGTCTTGGGCTTTTCAGATTGCTGGTCCGCATCCGCTCGCCGAATGCGCTCCTGGTCTGGCGTCTGGTTGTACGACGCAAACTGTGCTGCAACGGCGCTAGAGTAGGAAGAAGACGAGGGCTGCTGCTGTTGGTCTGCCCCCTGCGCACCATTGGCGCCTCCGTTAGATGAGGCGGCGGGCGTTGGCGGTAAGGGAAACTTGGAAGACTCGGTGGTAGACCCCGCCGTCGCACCTCCACTCCCACCGCCGCCTCCGGTAGCAGCAGCAGGAGCAGCGGTAGCAGAGGCGGCTGACGGCGCGTCGGCCGACTTGTCGAGCGACTCGCGTCGTTCGCTTGGGCCGTGCTGCTCCTGCTGCTCACTCCGCAGGGAGTCCTCAAACTCCTTCCGCGTCTCGTCGTCGTTAGACGGGCCCTCGTTGTTGCCGTACAGGTCGGCGTACAGGTCGTCGTCTTCTCCCGCCGCTGACATTTTGAAGTGGGATGAGGGGATGGGAAATGAATCGGGTCGGAGGTGATGGGTGGAGGGCAAGGAGGAGACCACGCCGCGCCCAGCACATTACAAAGTTGGGTCTTAGCCTCCATTTTCGGAGCTGGTTAGATCACGTGCATATATCATGAGTCACGTGAGCATATAACCCTACTGACTGTGGAGTGGCGAACGGGACGTCGACCGTACGCAAGCATAATACTTTCGATCGAAATCGGAACAATGGACAAGGTGCGACGGGAAGAGCCGGTCACTGAGCCCGAGTAATTCCTCGCCACCGTCGCATCTCTGGCCTGCGCCTCACCCGCAACCGAGCCAGTTCGTCCTTGGCTCGTCAGAGACGGACGAAATTGCGCATCGGCATGCTGCGGCAATCACGACTTGGACGGCCCCAGTTGTCACCATCTTCTGTTTTGTCTTGTCAGAGACGCACCGGAAAGCGCCAGAAGATAGAAAGAAGGCAGGCCGACGGACGTCGTGTGCCCAGCGTGCTCGGAAGCTTCGAAGACGTGAGCGCTTTAAGAAGTCACGGATTTTTCGAATCCTGGCTGGCGGCCGAGCAGGCTTAAAAGACGCTCACTTCTTCAGTCGCTCTCACCCCGCTGACCCTTTTTGCGAGCCCGCTGCCAGCTGATCTCTACCTCATCCTTATCCTTCCCACTGAATAGATTGATTCTCTCACTTCTGGTCCCTTCTCCTTTGCTCTTTTCCGCGTTTGCCACCCTTTCTCCTTGCACCCAACATGCTATTCGACCGCTCCGCCTCGACCCCACCGTCGACCTCTTCAGAGCATTACAAACGCGTTCCGCAGGATTTCGCTTCCCCGCCACCTTCCTCGGATGTTGCCACCTCCTTCAACCCCGAGGAGAGCCTCATTCCCACAGCTGCAGACGCGCCTGCTTCTCCACCATCTCGTGTAGAACAAGTTCAAGCCACCTCGGCCGCCGTCGCGGCACAAGAGGAAGAAGACCTGGCAAGGAAGCAAGAGCTTGAGCGCGGTCGGAAACGGGACGAGCGGGTGGAGTCGCACCATCGCAAGCCGGACCTGAGAATCGACCACACGGAACCTGTCCTCTACCTCCCGCCGCTCCTCTCTCGTCTTCCGAATGACAACGGTGACCTGGAGCTGAGCTCAGCGAGTTCAGCTCAATCTGACTCGCGCTCGCAGAATGCCGTCCCCTCTTCATCTTCGTCATCCTCAACCACATCCGGACCAGTCTTCACCTCTGCCACCTTACCCAGCCTGGACCCGGTTTCCCACTCCCTCCACCGCGCCCTGCACTCGTTCAGAGCGGTGACGTCGAGGTATGCGAGCGTGCCCATTTCAGAGGCTTTCAACTGGGACGAGCTAGAGTTGCCCGTGGAAGAGGAGAGGGAGGTTAGTGTCGAGCTGATGGGGAGGGAATGAGTTGGGCAACTGCCTCTGATGACTGGCTTTGAAAGGCCAGTTGAAATTTGGAATGAAGATTGACGCGTTTTGATCCATGCTTCCGGTCATTCCTCATTTCTCTATCTTCCAACCGCCACATTAGTGGTACGGCGTGGCCTTCCGATCGCGCAGGAAGCCAGGCTCCGAATCGATCAGCTTGTATGAGGCGGACAGGAGGGGTGAGCGGGCAGCCTGCGTCATTGCGCTACGGCGGTTAGTTCGCCAGTTTTTCGAGCTTCCTTCTCAGTTGGGGTGCTTCTCACTTTGTTCCCATTGTATCAGCTCACGAGGAGGCTATAACGAATGGAGGTGAGCCTGCGTCCCCTTTGCAACCCCATGCGTCCATCCTCGCTCGTCTTCACCATAGATAGCACTGATGGCCAACTCACACTCGACTTGGTTTCTCCTTCCCTTCCTCCCAACCTCTTCCAGGCCTCATTCTCTACTGGTACGGCCTCCCAGATCCCACAACCGGACTCAACCTGGCCACGTGCATCTGGCAATCCAGAGCGGCAGCGATAAAAGCCAACACGCGCCCCGATCACGTCGCCGCCGTCCGACTCGCCGCCGCGAGCTACGAGCGGTATGACCTCGAGCGGTGAGTGCGGCGTGGTCACATGCGTGTGAGCTATATTTGGGACTGCAAGTGGTTGGACGCGCTTTTGTCTGACCTAGTCTGTTCGTGTTGTTCTCGTCGGGTCTGTCGCTGTCGGTCTCGTCCTGGGCGCAACTCACGTAGGTATGTGGTGCGCAAGTACAAGGGGGACGAGCGTATTTACATCGAAGAATACCGAGGCGGAGAAGTCGGTTTCTGATTGAACGAGTTCGACGAGTGAACTCTGGTGGCGATAAAGGAATAGACAGAGGACGTATAGGGGCGTGGACATTTCTAGCATCCGTATCGCAATTATACCACCACGCAGTAGGGCGGGCTGAGTAGAGCTTGTACGTACGTGGTCGCCGCTTTCTCACTCGTTCAAAAAGCATCGTACATGTAATGTTAGACATCATGAGAACGGTCAACTGGTCTGGTTCAGTCCGCACATATGAGATCGTCGCACGGACTACAAGGAGAGGGAACCGTCGCTCGTCGACACCGACCGAAACCGAATGGGAAAGGTGCGGCAAAGAGGAAGATAAACTGCTTCATACCTAGTCGCTGAGATGAGCGAGACGAGTGCTGGGTCATTGTAGCCAGTGGGTCACAGGTCTGGGCGCTTTCAAGCAGACTCCTGAAGAAACTGTATTCGCGTGTCCATGTCTCCCTGGCCCAGCCGAGACGAGATATCTTCGCACTCGCTCCCGGAAGTGCGCTCCCTAAGCTTCTTGCTTGCGTTCGGCAACCGTGAAGTCAGAAAATAGGGACATGTGCAGATCAAGCAGAGTTGAGCGCAGATGACGCATGGCATCCATATGATAAAGCGATCTCACTACCACGTTGCCCACGCACATGTTAGGCACTTCTGCGATTAGCGAGGCATGGGCAGCAAGAAGTAGAGAAACCTACAGAAGAGAGAGCGAAGGCTTTGACAGAGCTCATCTTCACAGACATAAGGATCGAGAAATATGTTGCCAAGACATCCATCCAATCTGCTTGTCCTTGCTGACTGAGGTCATCTACGCAACTGCACCGGGAGAGAGAGCTGAGGCAATGGTTGGTTGTGCTTGAGGTCAGGGAGAGCTGCCTACGGAGGTGAAGTGAGTGAAGGGGCGCAGCCATCGTTCGCTAATTAACAACTGGTCGATGATCACATATCGCGTTCCGGGCAGGTGGGCGTGGAAGAAAGGAGTAAATTACACGGAGCGAATTGCAAAACAGTGGCAAGAAGGGTATTGAGGACAGTCAATAATCGGGTAGATGAGTGAACAGGTGCAATGGCGTCGTGCAGTAGGCGGCAATGTTGCCTGCAGGGCCCAAGCTGAAGGCCCCGCTGCGGGGCGCCCGTGGCTCGATACCGGCGGGTATATCAGTGCCGCCCTTCTCTGCTTCCTCGTGCAGCAGGTGGCTTGCGCCAAAGGTCGAAATCAGTAGTATCCGCGCGAATCGCGAAGGCCTCCCTGCTGTGGAAGAGGGGGCAGAGGCGCCGCGCCGATGGCCTTGCTCGAACGGCGTGCACCAGCGCCTCTGTTAGCGCCGCCTACGTGTTGCTGCAATGTGTTCATCATTTGAAGTTGTTGAGCCCTGGAAGGACAAGAAGTAGACGTGAGAAGAAACTGACGTTAGCGATCGTACAAGGAGAAGGAAGACTGGAGCACTCGGAAATCTTACAGGAAATCAGAAGTGCCGTGCCTACACAGGTTGGAACAATACAACACGTCAGAACCACATCTCACCGCATCCTTGACAGTGATTATTGGTGTAGTCGAGAATCCACTTACCTCATTCGCAAGATCTTCATGATCATCTCCGTGTTCGAAGGCACCTGTTCTTGCCTTTTTTCCCGCTTCCTCTGCTTGATCGTCCCAAGGTTGCGCTGTTGATACACGCTCTTGTTTTTGGCGCGTTGGCTGGGCGCCTTGCGCAGCGCTTGCTGCATCTCGCGCACACACTCCTCCATGAGCGTATCTGTGTCCATGTCGTGGTAGAGCGTGTAGGAGAAAATTTCGCGGTATTTTTGGTTCTGCAGAGTCTCCAAGGGCACGCCGTTCTCCACGCCATCTTCGTTGGCGTTGAAGTAGTCCTTGAGGAACTACGAAAAGGAAGTACATGCAATGTATGAGTTTGTGAAGAGGATTTAACAAATAACTGGGCTTGTTTACTCACCTTGAGCCACTTGAACACGATCTCGACCTCCTTATCCGACAAGGGCTGCATGTCGGACGGAGCATCGGACAGAGGTGGAACAAGAAGGCCTTCGATGGTGAGCAGCACCTCCTTCCACACCTTGGTCATGACCGTCAGCGCGGCCGTCTCGCTCAGCGAAGACTTGAGGGTGGCGAGGCTATCATCGAGGTAGTCGAACAACGGCCCGATTGCCTCCTCGATCTCCACGTCAGTCAAAATGCCCTGCTTAGGTTTCTTCAGCATCTCCCCGGGCGGAGGAGGGATGGCGGGTCCGCTGTTGCCGATGGCTTGGTTGAAAAGACCCTTGACGTTGACGATTGCCTTGTCAAAGTTAAGGCCGCTCGTCTTGACCAGGTTGCGCAAGACCGTCCGTGACAAACATTGCCGGATGAAAGCAGACATCTGCGGTTAGAGGAGAGAACGGAGAGTGATCAATACAAGGACCCTCGCCCAAGATATATACGCAGACATGCGCGCAACTTACTTTGTCCACGATAATCCGGACCATGTCATTCTCCGTCCTCTTGAGCGAGCGGAAGGCCCGGCCAAAGTAGAACTGGATGTCATCCTTCTCCCCCTCCATGCTGACGCGGAAGAGCAGTCTCCCACGTGTATCGAGATCGAGCCAGAGCTCATGGGAGAGGAAATCACCAAAGTAGCGTGGGTCGAGACGGAGGTAGGCCCGGCCGCATAGCGTGTGGTCGCCAACCAGCTTGCGGTCCCACACCGTCGCTGCGAGCCACATGGATCCGGCGACGGGGATATCAAACACTTCTTCCCACCGCGGATCAGACGTCTCGTAGATCGTTCGAGTCTTGGCGATCTTAGCCCCCCGCTCGTCGCTCAGAGTGACGAACGAATCCAAGCGGTTCGACGAGCTGGCCTCTGTAGGAGAATGCAAGTTCTCGCCCAAAACAATCTTGATCGTAAAGATGTTCCTCACGCGTTCCTCTTTGTTCGGCACCTCCGGGCCGTGCTCGGTCAATATCCGAGCTTGTTCGTCCGCGTCGAGGGCATTATACATCTTGTCCAGCAAGTTTCGCGCCGCCTCGATGTTGTTCAACTTGACGCAAGACTGCCAGAAATTTACCCATTAGACCCGCACGCGTCTCCAAAAACACCAGACCCTTCATCGCATCGCAAGCTTAAACAGTAACGAAGCACTCACGGTCGGAGTAAACCTAAACGGTTCGACCCTCTTTTCTCCCTGCAAGTCCTGCAGTGTGGCCTTCGCACGGACGACCCAAGCGTTCTGTCGAGCAGCAGCGTCGCCCCCTTCCGCCGTCCTCGGGAACATCTCCTCCATGAACAGCTCCTCGATGGTGTTGCAATACTGCTCGATCGATCGGCTAATGGTCTGTTTGCAGTTGCGAGCAGGCGGGAGTATCAGCCTGACGGCGTTTTGGGAAAGGAGAATGGTTCGCTTACCTTGGACATGCTCGTCAAGAAGCGAGCGTTCTGATACGCGTCAGGCCACTTGAGGTCACGAATGAACTCAACTGGCTGCTTGAACGTCTCGAACAAATCCTCAATCGAGGAGCTATGGTTCGCAACATCCGATGAGAACTGGACACAGAAAAATGGAGGAAAGAGACCCAAGTTAGAGCTCGTCATTACGCCCAATTAAAAGGAAATTATCGCTTACGCTATCGGCACTGATCGCCGACTGGACCCATTCCGTCGTCTTCCTCTCCGTACGAACGAGCCATTGTTGGACGTGCGGAGCGAACCACAAGGTGATGTCGTAGTTGAGTGGAAGGCTGTACGAGAACATCATATGTCCGGGAACAAAAGAGAAAGTAGTCAGAAATTGTTTACAAAGTAACGCACAAATCGTTGCAGAACTCGATGACGGGCCTTCTCACTTGGGACAGAAGGTGCTGTACATCCTCAGCAAGCTCTGCACGCGCTTGTAGAGCGCGATAATGTCCTCAAACGGCAGGTTGTCGTCTCCTTCCTTGCGGACCAGCGCTAGAATCTGCGCTCGCATCAACTCCAGATCGTCGAGGAAGAGCGGGACTTGCTTCTCCAATACTAACGCCACGGGATCGACGACACTGCGCAAATCGGGTGATGACAAATCAGCGATGAGGCCAAGCGAAGAGGATTCGGACGCGATGAAAAATGTCATGCTTATTCTTACCCAAGGATGGGCTCCGGGAAGCGTTTGTCAAGCTTCTTGGCACCCTTCTCGATCCAGTCGATCATCATGAGCAAAGGTACGGTCTCGTTGTCAGCTTGGATAGAGAATATATCCGTTGTCTTGCCGCTATACTCTTGGATAGCCATGATACGGATGCCGTCCTTCAACTCCTCCAGGTGACGATCCAAGTCTGGCCTGTCGGAGTTCGGCACCGATTCCATGACTCTGGACTGGTGAATGTCTTGGAGCATGGAAACGTAGGCGATTATCTCTTCGGGGTCGGCGGCGATGATGTTCGCTTGGAAGGTCTCGTAGAGGAAGCGCAAGAATGACTGGAACAACGCTCCATAGATGTGCACGAGGAGCTTTCGCTGAGTACGAACACGCAAGCGAGCGGGTCAGACCTTCATTCAGCAGAGAAGCCAGGCCTCGTCCTTTTTTTGGTGTATCGAATGGGTGGTATCACTCACGTCGTGGATCGTCCATCGCTCCAGCTCGCTCTCCGCCGCAGCCTTCTCCGCCGCGGACAAGGCCTCGGTGATACAATCGAGAGGCACATCGCCGCGGTCGTACTTGTACTTGATGACGTCCAAGTTTACAACCACCCGATACGGGTGAGAGAGGCGCCATCGGATGGCCGCCTCGTTGAGAAGCTCGAAGTGGCTCTTGCTCAGGATGCGCAAAGACACCTCCTCGTCCTCCGGCAGCCTCTGCATGGCATCCAAGTCGTGATCGATGCAGATCTCGAGCGCGCGACGGTAATACGCCTTGGGGTCGGGGGGGATGAAGACGAAGTTGCCCACGGTTGCCTCGTCGTCCTCGTCGATCGCAGCGCTCACCGATTCCGGATTCACCCCTCCGACCGATGCCCTGACTCCGGTCGAGTTTGTCACTGAGCCCGATCTCGCTGAACGAGCTCCGCTAGCCCCATCGGCTCCATCCTCGTCTCCCTCCCCCGTGGCGCCGTTTCCGTTCGTGGAAGCCCGAACGGCCTTCGCAGACAATACTTCGGACGGCGTCGACTTGACCAGATCGGGATTAAATTGGCACATAGTCATCATGAGCTGTGACAACGTGGACAACTCCGTCGTCCTGAAGTGCTGATAGCCACTCTCCGTTTCAAAGTCGTCGCGGTTGGCGGGAAATGGGTTCTGGAGGTTAATATTCTTGATCACCGACTTGAGATCGAGTAATGCCGCCTGTAAAGTGAAAACCGGGATGGGTGAGGTTGACTGTGGAATGAGGCGGGGGAGGTCATACTGATATAGACAGACCAAAGTGCTCACTTTCTCAGTCGCAATCCTCTTGATGGCGTTGATATCCCTTTGTAACTGATCGTCCTCCACTCCGAAAAGATTGCCCACCGTCTTGACCATTTGCATGTCGTCAATTTTGTAGCTGGATGAGCTCCCGGAGACGACTGAAGTGGGACGGCTGTCGGTGTTAGAGGAAGAAGACTCTGTCTTGCTTAAGGTGATCGGCTTCGGTGTCACCTTCGCCGAGTAGCCGTCCAGCCTCTCGATGAGCTCCTTGGGGACGCCGTGGATAGTGCGAAGGCAACCGCGTATGATCTTGACAAACTGTCCGACCTGATTGTTCAGCTCCGCCTTCCATTCGTCCCCTGGTAGTCGCTTTTTGAGCGTCGCCTGGGCCGTGGTGACGAAAATAAGGATCAGCTCCTCGATCTTGCGGTTCTCCTTCATCTGCTTCTGAAACGTTGGCTCCTTGAAGGTACCGTAATAGACGCCGATTGTTTGTCGGAGGTACTGGTCCGTGTAAGAAGGATCTCGACCCATGGCGATGGCCTCCATCTTGCTTTGGAGCACCTTAATAAGGTCCTTCGGGAATTTGACCGACTTTTGGCTCGAGGAGCTGCCGCTGTCCTTGAAGAGATCTCCGATGGAAAACAAGCTGCTCGTCCAAGTCTCCGCCTTGGAAGGGCCTGCTTTTGGCGTACTCGTTCGTGCTGGCGGTTCAGCCGGTCGAGGGATGGTGAGGAACGAGAGATACGCGACTCGGAGGAGGTACTGAAGAGGGTTGAGATGGCCAGCGATGAGCTCCTCCATTTCCATCATCGCACCACAAGCAAAAGGGAACCCAAAAGCCGCGGAGAGCAAACCATGGCTAGGGCTGACGGCCGCGATGGTGTCGAGACGGGGACCGAGTGGGTGCTCACCTGATAGACATCCGCGTCCGTCATCCTCGTCTTGGCCCTCAGCGTGGAGCTGAAGCTCAGCGTGCTGTCCACGGAGCGAGTCGTCATGGCGGCGAGGGATGGCAAACGGGAGCAGGGGAAATGGTTGGATGAGAGGCCGGCGCTGGTCTGAGCCGCTCAGCACGGTGAGTGGGGTCGACGATGGCAGACGGAACGGCTTGATGAGCTTGGCTCGCCTGCCACTGCTCTTTGCCCGCCGGGCTACGGCGTGTGCGTTTCGGAGGGTGACGAAGGGAACTGAGAGCAGGGCACCCGGACCGTCCGAGAGGATGAGAGAAACAAGTGCTGTGAGCTCGTCGTCGGCGGTGAACAGGGCAATGGGCGATGCGACGAGGTCATCGACTGACGTTGGCTGGATGGCATTGCCCTGTCGATCGGCCGGCCCGTAGTCCACCCGTCGCCGCAGGCAGACAGAGCCACCACCACCGGCAACGACGGCCGCGTTTGCACGCTCGTCGAACAACAGACAGACAGACAGACAGACGCTGGACTATCTAACAGCTGTATTCATAATCGGTCTCTCTACACACGAACGATCACGGGATATAACCAGCAACCAATCTACTAAAGGTCCTCGTGAACAGGCACCTTGTCCTCTTTCTTGCCCGCCTCCTTCCCAGATTCCTTTGCCGCGTGCGTCGGTGCCGACGCGCTCGAACTCGAGCTGGCCTTAGTCGCCTTGGGCACCTTGGGCGCCTTCCTTTTCCTTAGCTGGTCCACCAGACCCTCCAAGATCTCCGTTTTCCGCTTCAGCTCTCCCGACTTGAGCGCTGGCTCGTCCGCCGGCCCCAGTTCAAGCTGCTTGGCCGTCTTCTCGGTGAGCCATTTGCGGTCGGTCGCCAACATGTTAGTCAGACCGACGAGCTCTTCCTCGGTATACTTCGGTGTTTCTTCCGCCTCGACCGCCAGCGTTACGTTCGTCAGCGCCTCATCCACGAACTTGCGCACTGCCACGAATGCCTTTTCCAGGGCCGCGATCAGCTCCGGTCGGAGAGTGTGCTCTTCGCTGCGCCCGTGGACTGGGTTAACGACGGATCTGCTCGGATGTGCACGGCGATGGCCATCAATGAAGGTCAGCGGTCTCGACTAATTATCACAGAGACGGAGCAACGGCAGGTCGAAACTCACTCCAGGCTGGACTTCCTCAACTTGAGCTCATCCGTCTCCGCAGAGTCACCCTCCTCCGACAGCCATGCGCTCATCTCGCTCAGTTTGTCCTGAATGGCCTTCCGCTCGGCCTCCTTGGATGACTCGATAAAGGCGGGATCGCTTTCAAGCATGTCGCGCACGCGGTAAATGTAACTCTCCAGGCCATTACGCGCCGCTTCTCGCTGTGCTTTGAGCTTCTCACGGCCCTCCAGCGTTAGTAGCCTGCGGCACCGAACGAGTCGAATGTCAGCGCTTCGTCGGCCCTTCTTTGCGCGCAAAATAGGACCACTTACATCGAACGACTGGCCTTCTTTTCGTTCAACGACATGGGCTTGACGCCGAGGTAAGTCTTGTCGACCTTGAGCTTGACCGTCTGCTCACCCTCGGCCGGTTCCGTCTGGTTCGCCTCTCCAGGAGGCGCTTGTCCAAGGAGGACCCTCAGTTTGTCGGCGATGCTTCCGGTGCCGGGCGGCTTGATCATGAGGTTGGCCTCCACAGGCTTGACTATACCAGAAACATCTGATTCGATCACCATGTAAATGGCCGACGAAGGCGGCTCGCCGGCTTCCGAGGTGAAGTTCTGGAGCGCTGCCTCTACACCGGAGACGGAGGCCAACATGAACTGCCTCGGGAAAGCGCTAGCGGGAAAGAGACGATGTACGTGCAGGTCAGTCTCGCAGATCGGCTGACGATAGAGCTAGGACAAACGTTGGCCACACTCACGGGTCATGGTTTCCATCCTCTGGATATCCCAGAGCGAATTGGAAGTTCTGCTTCTTAGGGACAGTCATGCCTTTCTCAACTCCTGCGGGCGATCCGGCCGAGAACACGCGCACTTCGGTCGGGCGTTCTGACTCCGGGTCGTGCACCGCTTCGATATCGTATGTGTTGATGTCGTCCACGCGGATGTCCTTGGTGCGGAATCCGGGGGCAACAGAGGCGCCGTACAATGCCGCACCTACCCAACGGAAGACGCTCGAAAGCGAGCAGTGAGTTTGAGCTCGAAAAAGTTGAGAGAAGCTTCTCACACTCACCCATTACGGCAGCCTCGTCAGCGTTGATGTTCTGCGCAATGCGGCTGGAGCCGACTAGGGATCGAACAGCAGACTGGATCATCGGCACGCGAGAGCTACCGCCAACGAGCACAACAGAGTTGATGTCGCTCTACAAAAGTAGAACAGATGCGTGAGCAAATCAGCCATGCAACCCATGGAGCAATGCAATTCGGCCGTAACAGACTCTTACCTCGGTCAGATTGGCGGCCTCGAGAGCGTCGAGCAGCGGCTGAGTGAAATGAGGCTTCAGGTCGGCGCAAGCGTCTTCCAGCTGGGCACGAGATACTTTTGTTCGGAAGTCGATATCGTCAGCCAGGCTCTCGACCTGCAGTGCGAGAATAAAAAATGCAGGGAATTTTTTATCAGCAGCCGTCGGGGTGCCTGCATAACATTATTCATACCAAAGGGGCTCATCACATACCCCCGAAGTCGCTTCCTGATTGGCGCTCAAGACCTGCTTGACCCTATTAGCTTCCTTGAGTAGTCTTGCCATGGCCCGCTTGTTCTCCTTGACGGGCACGCTCAACTTGCTGCCGTGCTTGTTCTGGAAGTCCTCGGCGAGAATGTCCCGTACCTTCTCGTCGAGAGCGATCCCTCCCAGTTCGCGGTCCCAACCCACGCCCTTGACGTCGACCTGGGTGTACGCAGCCCCATTCCTCTCCTGGTCCACAAGCGTGGAGAACTCGACCAACGTGGCTTTCGTAGCGCCTGCGCCGACGTCGAAGAAGACGTGACGCTCGGGAGTAGGGAAGTCCCGAGTCATGGCAAAGTTGACCGCAGCTACCATGAATGAGGGGCGTAATTCGCGGGAAGCCGTCAGGTCCGCCCAGCACAGATATGTAAAGCTTGATCATGGAAGAGAGACTCACTGGCCACACCATCGTTCACAAGAGCCATAGGCCGGAACCCGGCCAGCTCGATGGCGTCCCACATCGCCTGCCTCTCGTATTGAGTAAAGAAAGGCGGCACGGTGACGATAGCGTCCCAGAGCCGCTCCCCGGCCGTGTCCTCGGCGAGCGCCTTGGCATGTTGAAACTGCATGGCAATGAGCTCCTCCACCAGGAACGACTCGCCGTCAGTCCTCCGTACGGAAACCGTCCCGCGCTCCGTAGGAACTTGTCGAGTGCCGAAGAGCCTCGCTTGCCGTTCCGTGAAACTGTCGTTCGCCAGACGACCGGCAACGAGCTTGGCGGCGGGGTAGACATTCTCGGGAAACCGACTCGCCTATGGGATGAGATCACAGCAAAGAGCATCAAAAACGGTAAAAAAAATGCACATTAGCTGGAAAGCTCTCAAACTAGGGACACTGCCTCGGAATTATGCAGTGACCATGCAGCCCACGGAGAGACGGCAGCCTGTTCCAGCGGGGGGACGAGCAGCGCTACCGGTGCATAACTCACCAAGCTGAAAGCGTCAGAACCGAACACCCGTTCCTCACCCTTGAATCCAACCACAGACTGAGTCTTGCGCTTCGAGTCGCTGCTCAGCACGACGTCGAACGGCAACCCCGGCTTGATGAGCGAGATCTTCATCCACTCGGTGCCATAATCGATTGCCACGACGCCGAGCGCCGAGGCTTGTCGAACGAGGGAAAGAACAAGAAGAAAGGAGGAGAGAAAAAGGAGGGACAGCGGTCTGGGAGACCTCATGCTGGGAAGCGGAACGTCTGCGTCTCGCAGCGAGTTGGAGGAATGAGAGCGGAAACGACGCTCGAGCCAGCCAGCGAAGCAATCGGCCTGGGGCTTCTCAGCGGATTTGCTGCGGCGGGTATTGCACATACGTGGCGCTGTGGCACCCAGACGTGCCGTGGCTGGCACCTTGAGTGGCAACCACGAAACTCGAGTCCGTCAGGCGTCACTCTAAACATATGATAGATGGTTCCACGACTGTCTGCCAATCATTGCAAGTGGCATCAGGTAAGAAGTACAAGAGTGGAACTTTTTGCTATCGTTACATAGCCGACCGCACGGGCTCAAATGCTGCACGGCGACAAACGTGGGGTTCCATGGTCGCGTCTCGCTGTAGATCTGCGCGCTTAGCGCTTCCAGTTCGTCTCCTTGTCCTCGTCCTCTTCCTCCTCTTCTCCTTGTTCCTCAGCCGTTTCAACCGCCTCTTCTCCGGTCTCTACCGCCGCATTCCCGCTCGCATCTTCCGCGCCATCAGATATAGATTCGGTCGCGCCGACTGAGGCACCGTTGCTGAAAGCCGAAGGCGTGGAGGAAGCGGCAGGCTCAACGAACCATGACATGCTGACCTGTCCGACGTCGGGAATGTTTGTGCCTTTGTGCAAGGCCTGGAGTGACAAAAAGACATGAAACCGAGATGGTCAGCGAGACGGTTAGGATCCGTGTCGTCAATGGCAAGGAGGACAGCGGCCTTGCACTCACCTGCTCAGCCGAAGAGCGCGTCTTGAAAGCGACGACAAAGCCCGAGTCCGTGTCGGTAAAGGCATCCACGTCACCGAATTGCTAAGGACGAAAAAAAGAAAGCAAACATTAGAAATCTCAGTTTACACCCCCGATAAATCTCGATACAGATTAAAAATCGAGGGACAGACCTTGAGATGCTCCTGCACGCTCTCCTTGCTGGCACCCTCTGGCAAGCCAGAGACGGCCACCTTCGTCGTTCGGTTGTCCAGCTTGAACACCCGGTTCGCCCCGCCCCTGGCCCGAGGAAAGCCCCGCGCGCGAGGATTATAAGATTGATAGTAACCGCCTCGACCCCTGCCCCTCCCGCGCGTATTGTAACCGCCAGCGCTGCCGCCTTGCTCTACGTCTTCGATGCCCAATGACGCAGCCTCCGCCTGGAGCTCGGCTAGTTTTGCCTTGAGCGCGTCGGTGTTCTTCCCGCCTGCGCCCATCTGAGTGTGGGCTTCCAATTCCCGATCGAGCTGTTCGCGCACCTTGGCCTCTCTCTGTGCCGCTCGCTCCTTCGCCAGAGCAGCGCCCGCGTCCGCCTTTGACGATATGGCCACGGCTGTCTTGGTGGTCTTCACCTCCTCGTCAAGCTTTTTGAATGCCTTCATGATCTCCTGCTTCTCCTCCGCAGTGATGTCCGGCTTTGTCAACTTCTCCATCAACGCCTTCTGCTCCGCGATCTGCTTGTCCAGTAGAGCCTGCTTTTGCTTCTGCAACTCCAACGTCGCCTGCAGCGTCTGCTTCTGACGCTCGACCGCGGCGGCTGGCTTGTTGAAGATCCTCGAAGATCCTGAGCCACCAGCATGGACCGGAGCGACAGGAGTAGCGACGACTGGCGGTGCAGTGGGAGTAGGAGTCTCGACCCGCTGGAAGTAAACCTTAACAAAGCGATTACCAAAAACAACTTCGGGGCTCTCGTGAGCAGCCTGGGCCTCGCCGTGATTCGAGAAGGACACTAGCGCCTTCGAGTTCGGCACGTCGATGCTGATGTTGGTAATCGTGCCAAACTTGCTGAAGTGCTCGTTGACCTTCATAAGGTTGAGTGCCTCCGGTGGCACGTTTTCAATCACCAACGTCGTCTTGGACAGGTGGGGTTGCTTGAACGTGCCCCGGCCTCCGCGTCCGCTACCGCGACCACGCCCACCAAAGCCTCCTCGCCCCGTTCCGGGCGCCACCTCAATCCCAGCCGGAGCCATCGGTACATTCCCAGAAGACAGTCGAGCCTCCAAGCTAGGACCAGGTGAAGATACCGCCGACGTTGCGCCGCCGTTCTGGACACCTGTAAACATTGACGGATCTGGAGACCCGGAAGCGCGGCCCATCACGCCCCCAGGCGCACCGCCAGGGCCACCCTGAGGTGGACTGAAAGAAGGAGGACCGAAACCAGGGGGGAAACCCATCGGCGGAGCGAAGCCGGGCGGAGGCTGAAAGCCAGGAGGGAGCATCATCGGGTTCATCGGGCCCATGCCCATGCCCATGTTCGGAGGGAAGCCGTTTGGAGCGACACCAGGTTGTCCGTTCTGTGGCAAGGCGACATTCGGGCTGTGATCGTACTGGCAATTCGCACCTCGCGGACAGAAGCCTCGGACTGGAGGTGGTAGCGCAAGCAGAAGAGATCAGCATACGCTTCACGCGAAGAAGAAATTGGAGACGGACTTCTCACAGTGATAGTCTCGACATGGCTCCTTCTTCCCAGACTGTTTCTTCTGTTCCCGATCCCTGCCGTCTCTCCGCTCCTCTGACCGCCGGTCCGCAAAATCCGCCGTCGCCGTCATCGCCCTCGGGCCCTTAGGAGCGTTGACAAGACCGGGCGACGCAGCACGCGGTTGCTTATTGTTTGCCCGCCGCCGATCATCGTCCTCCTCCGCTCCACGCTTAGTTCCTCGAGAGGATGCGTTCGGAGAGGAGGATGATGTCTGGTTCCTGTAATCCGGAATTGATCG
Organism: Peribolospora baueri; assembly: GCA_029717555.1. Taxonomy (NCBI): domain Eukaryota; kingdom Fungi; phylum Basidiomycota; class Peribolosporomycetes; order Peribolosporales; family Peribolosporaceae; genus Peribolospora; species Peribolospora baueri. Next base: position 5,793 of record JAMDHS010000077.1, on the reverse strand, counting down.
GGCATCTGGAACCGGAGCTTTTGAAGTAAGATACGACTCCTCCTTGAGAGCCTTGAAGAGCTTGGGCACAAACGAAGACGTATCTGAAGGTAAAACCAGACGAAGGAGCGAAGGAATGAGTGCCCGCGATGAGAGGTGGCGCAGGAGACACAAGGGAGGGGGAATATGGGCAAGGTAGCTATGCTCACCATCTGACAAGAAGTCAACAAGTTGCGTGCTAAGCAACGTTTGCAGCTCTTCGTCATTGCCCTCGTGTTTCAATAGAGCAAGCACATAATCCGCCAGAACGTCCGGGTCGCCGTCCCAGCTGCAGAGGAACCAAGGAAGGGAGGGAGAGCGTCAGCATCGACTGCATGTGGTCGGGGAACAGCACGGACGAAACTCACATGGGCTTTAGCTGGTCGATGAGGTACGAGCGCAGCTCTCCCTGGTTCTCCTCTTCAAAGAGCGGCATGGCCCCGTCCGAGAAGGTGACAAACGAATGATTTGGGAAAGAAGGACGACTCCGAGCCGTGAAACGCGCGCGGTCGGTTGTGAGACGAACGGGCGAACGAGGCGGAGGCGATGCGATGGGCAACGGAACGAACGGCGATCGGGCAAGTCCGCAAAACAGCGCGCACCGACGTTCCACGGCGTTTGGGGGTGATAGGCGGAGCTGGCGTTGGGGACAGGTAGGGTTAAGTGCTTTATGTTAGGGTTAACCATCTATACAGGCTCTCCTCTCTCGAGGATTCGCGCCGCAGTGCGAAGCGAGGCCAATCGCCCGCTCTCAGGCGCAGCCCGTCGGATCGTCACCCCTCAACATCAGCCTCAAGACCGTTCATATCAGCCATGGGTCGCCTCTCGGAGTACGTTGTGATCGGGCGCCACCTCCCGACGGAGCGGGAGCCCGAGCCCAAGCTCTACCGCATGCGCATCTTCGCGCCCAACGAGGTCGTGGCCAAGTCGCGCTTCTGGTACTTCGTCCGCCAGCTTCGGAAGATGAAGAAGGCGACGGGTGAGATTGTTGCGGTTCACAAGGTGGGTATTTGTGTCGAGTCTTATTAGACGGAGGGGGTGGCGGAGCGCACACTGTTCTATGTCGGCGCTCTTGGGATGCTTCTGGGGCGAGGCGGAGATAGGGTAGGGGTGGGACAGGTCGGCTGGAACCCCGATGGACAGCTATTGGGTTGGACGTTTCTGGGCGCATTCGACGACTGACGTTCGTACCGCACTGCTTCCTCACCCAGGTCGCGGAGAAGAAGCCCAACAAGGTCAAGAACTTCGGCGTCTGGCTCCGCTACAACTCGCGCTCCGGCACGCACAACATGTACAAGGAGTACCGCGAGCTCTCCCGTGCCGACGCCGTCGAGTCCTGCTACCAGGACATGGCCGCCCGTCACCGTGCCCGTTTCGGCTCCATTCACGTGAGTTAAGCCAGCCCATAGATCAACGCCAGAGGTGTGGTCTGACAAACCCCCCTCGTCCCGTCTGCTGCAGATTCTGAGGGTTCAGGAGCTCGAGAAGACCGAGGATGTCCGCCGCCCGTACATCAAGCAGCTCCTGGTTCCCAAGGTCAAGTTCCCCCTGCCCCACCGCCGCGTTCAAAGCCGTGGCATCTTTACCGCTCGCAGGCCTGCTGTGAGTATAGAAGCGTCCATTGCGGATATTGACCGTGTCCGTTGTGCAAATGTCTGACCTGCTTCGGCTTTGGATCTTATTCTCTCAGACCTTCTACTAAGCGCTCTCCGCTTCGTAGGATTTCATCTCTCTATGAAAACGGGGCCCGATTTGCTCCTCGGTGCGCCTGTAGGAGTAGCGGTGCGCTCTATGGGGAATCTTCGGGTTCCATCGTCATCACCAGGCTTGTAACATATGCACTCCATCGACTGTGCGGTGCGGGACTTGACTTCGAAATTATTTTCGATCGCCCGACGTTCTTGTCAGAAAGGCCTCTTCATATGCTGTCTGCCGTGCTTCGCTACCGATGGAGACGGCCGTCGGTGTCGATTGATCGTGCCTGACCACTTGGTACTTGTTCATACTCGCATGCGTGCAGCCTTGCTAGTCCCTCCGGACTAGCGAGCCAGCTGGCACGCGGTATGTATGCCCGGAGGGCCCTGGAAAGAGGGGAGGGAGGGGGCGGATGGTCTACTAAATCTCTACTTGGGGGGGGGGCGGGCTTGAAAAGGAGCAGCGACCGTCATTTTCTGAGCGCAGACAGAACACGAAGCGCCCATTCCCACAAGGGCTGGGATCGGAACGCGAGAGAAACTTTAGGACCAACGTAGCCGTGCCCATTGACGAGTACTGTTTGATGGGATTTACACTGCAGGGGAAGCATGTGCGTCGAGCGGAACCCAAAGGCGCCCATTTTCTGTAAGAAGAGTAAGTGGGCTGAGCTTCAATGGGACCTCGGGGTGCAGCGATGCCAGGTGGCACCCCTCTGCAACCCGTCGACAGGCACTGAAGGGAGGAGAGGGGATGGTCTATTTCTACTGGGAGAAGGGAATGGTCTGCTCCACTACTTCTACTGGGGGAAGGGAATGGTCTGCTTCACTAGCTTGGGGTTAGGGGATTTGGAAGGAACGGATGATGGTCATCCCTCGTGTCCTCATCCCAGACGGAACCCAAGGGCGCCCATTCCCCACAAGGGGGCTGAGCTCCAATGGGACCTCCAGAGCGCAGGGGCACCAATGGGTACCCGTTGCGATCCGTTGGGGGAAACACGAGGTCGGACGATTGTCGCTTTGTGTGCACCTTGCGCCGCCCGCGTTGCCGCTGAATGGCTATAGAACGAAATGATGGTAGGGTGACGAAGGCGTTGGCCATAGCGGCGAGGATGTTAAGCGCGTGTACCGGGAGCGGTATTGGTTCGGAAGGCGCGAACTGGCGAGGGCAGCCCAGGTCAAGTCGAATCCTGGGGGAGAACATTTCTAGAAATAATATGAACGACGAGTTGAGTCTTTGTTCCCTTCTCACGAGCGTTAGGCCTGACTCGGAGACTCGGAGACACCAGACTCCGGCGTTGGGATGGGAGCAAGCGCAGGTTCAGATGGAGCGGGTGACATGGTATGAGGGTTATTGCGAAGCAGAGGAGAGAAAAGTTCTGCCAGTGATGGTTATGGAAAAGCAGGACGAGAAGGCTTGTGGACTGGATTGGAGATGGAGGGAGAAGGCGCGGGAAACGGAAGGCCTGTTTATACCTTTCTCCCTCTGACTGGACTGGACTGGACTGCTCTTCGTCCATGGAAAAGACGATTGTTAAGAGTGAATGAAACAATGTGCCCCGCCGAATGCGAATGCGAACGCGAACGATGTTCCACCTCGGAGGAAAGACTGCAGAAGATAGAAGCAGAGAGCACGTGCGACGGGATCCCCGCTGGCTGATCCTGCGTCACCGTCTCCGTCCGTCTCCTGCAGGCGCGGGCGGGGGATGCGTGATGCAGGAATGTGGACACGCTGTTTCGTTCTGTTTCTCTTTCTCCTCGCACCGGCTGTTGTCCTTGTCTTCTTTCGGGAGAAGGACGAAGGAGGAGGAGGAGGAGGAAGGAGAGATTCGGTGATCGGCCGCTGGCGACTTGGTCGGATCCGATCCGGTTCTATCGCGTGGTCGGCAGGGCGACGACAGACGTGTGGAAGCGGTTCCATCTTTTCCATCTTGGCGTCGTCGCCTCGATCGGCGGACGAGGGGATGGAGACGGCGGGGTGATGATGGCAATGGCAATGGTAGTCACGGTCACGGTCACGGTCATGTCCATGTCCATGTCCATGTCCATGTCCATGTTGTGGCGCTGGCGCTGGGCAACACGAACGCGGACGGACACGGATGTTGCTGTCGGGACCACTCCACCTATTCTCTACTGCGTATCTTCTCCGCCAGCCGCCGTCGTCCCAACCTAACCTTACCTTGTCGACCACCAACGACACCCGCCACCACGTTCGCCCTTGCTTGACTATATAAGCACACACCTCCCGCCCCTCACGCACCATGGCCACCACCGACCGCACCGCCTCCGATGCGGCACCTCCTCCGCCGCCCTCGTCCGCGGCCCCTCTCGCTCACCGAGCCCCTCTACCTCGACTCGCACCCGCACCAACACCAACACTCGCCGCCACCGCCAGCCTCCGCTCACCGCCGCCCGTCCTCCCTCCGAGCAACGAGTCCCCCGCCAATCTTGCCGACCACGTTCGCTATTCGTCCGGACAACCCCTCGCGAGAGCAGACGTGCCCGCCGCGCCGGACCAGGCCGGCGTCCACTTTGTTCCCGAGCCGGGAGAACGGATCATTGGTGACGTCGGCGCCAGCGTCCGAGCAAGGAAGGTGGGCGTCGTCGGTCCGGGTATCGTCCGTCTGTCTACGTCTAGGCCCGCTCGCTCGCTGCCCTCCATCGTCCGCTCATCATCCATCCCCGCCCTCTTTCCCTCCTCTATTCGTCCCCCTTCGCTCCGCGCCCCGCCTTTTTCGACAGAAAGATTCTTCTCGCTTACGACGGTTCCGAGCACAGCGACCGAGCGTTCGAATATCTCCTCTCCGACGTCGCCAAGCCAGATGATCACATCTTCCTCGTCACCGTCCTGCCGGCTAGCATCATCAACCCAGAAGTGAGCCAGAAGATTCCAGGTGAGCCTCTTTTCTTTTCTTTCTTTCTCTCCTCCCCATCGTCTTCCTCACCCGCCCCTCTCATCGCCCCACCTAGCCAAGGTCAAAGAGGCCCTCCAGAGGGAAGACGAGGCGTTGGAAGAGCTCCGCGAGGAGGCCGTCGCCAAGCTGTACAAGCTCGAGGATCGCTTGCTCGATCTCCACGTGCGTGCAACAGCTCGCTCGTCCTACGTCTCTCTTCTGCCCCTCCTTACCTCCCGTAACGATCCCCGCTTCCACCGCAGATCGCAACCACCCTCCACATCCTCCACGGAGAGCCTCGCGCAGCCATCCTCCGCGTCGCCCGCTACCACCAGGTAGACCTCATCGTCGTCGGCAGGAGGAGGCTTGGAGTGAAAAGGCCCTTTACGAGCGGCACGTGAGTCGAGGGGCGAGAGGGGGATCCACCCTGCCCCTGCTTGCTCGTCTCATCTTTCCGTCTTTTCTTCCCTTCTCTCCGACGCAGCTGCTCCAACTACCTCGTCGCACACGCCGAGGCGCCCGTGCTCATCGTTAAGTGACCGGCTCATCGTCATGAACCCCAAAGGCGACCGCCGCACCGCGTCCTTTCTCGTCAACCTCGCTCCCCGTCCCCGTCCCCGTCCCGCTCCTCGCTCCCATCCTTCGTGCGCATGCATCTGTCCTCGCCTCGTCACGTCACTAGACTGCCTGCACTACATTCGTCCCCCGCCCCAGCCTAATCGCCTCGGCCGTCACTCCGCTCGGACGACACGGATCCGGACTCGGTTTTCTTTCTTTCTCTTTCTCTCCGCGTTCGTCAATCAAGCCAAAAAAGAAGTGTCCTCCTCCCTTCTGTAAAACCGCACGCGATCACGTACAGCACGCACGGATGTTATGTATGCATGTATGTACCAATATCGAACTCCAACCGAATCGGACCGGATCCCATCTTCCGCCCTCCTTCCGTCCGTCTGTCTGTCTGTGTGTCCGTCTGTCCGTCACGGTCACGTACGCACGATACGATACGATACGATCGGACGAGCGAGCGAGCGCGTGGAGGAAGGCAACGAGGCGGATAAAGAGGAAAGAAAAGAAAGACAAAAAAAAGAAAGAAAGAAAGAGAGAGCACCGCGTATGGCTCGTCCTTCCTTCACCTCGATCGACCAAGCCTTTTTTTTTTTTTTTTTTTTTTTTTTTTTTCTTTTTCCCAC
>JAMDHS010000076.1:0-94812 GCA_029717555.1 Peribolospora baueri | reverse complement strand
GGGTTAACGGAAAAAAAAAAAAAAAAAAAAAAAAAAAAAGAAGAAGGCCGCTGGTCTGCGACGACGGCTCGCAGTGCGCCCGTGTCGTACTTGATGTCGCTCCACCAGTCACTTCCGATCGTGCCCGTGCCTGCGTCCAACGTCGGACGGTGGCGAAAGAAGAGAGTGAGTACGCGGCGCACACGGGTCAGCGTGCAGAAGAGAGAAGGAGAGTCGAGTCGAGGCGTACATTCGGTCTGCCAAATATGCTTGGACGGGAAAGCCGAGGCGAACTGGCCATATCGGACGCCGACGCGTTGCTGTCGCTGCCCGTGTTGTAACAGTGGAAAGAGGCGCCGGTAAATGCGTTCTGGTTGTCGCCGACGGCTGGTGCGGAGAGGGGAGAGGAGAATGCCAGCGAGGATGTCACATCAGCACCCGGATCCACTTGGACGCTCGCGCCCCGGAGCCCTCTAGCACCTTCGATCGGCCAATAAACCTGAGCGAGAGCAGGAGAGTGGAAGGAGGGAGTCGAAACATGGTCACTGCCGTCGTCCCAGCTTCTCTCGACGTCCGGTAAGGAAGAAAAGCAGTACGCTAGCTCACGTGGTCCCAGTTGTGCTCAAAGGCGGAGATGAGGACGTTGCTGTAACCGTTGCTGTCCAATGCGCTGCGCAGGTATCCGGCGATGGTGGCCTCGTCGCTGGGTTCAAGGCTCATAATCGGATACGTGGGGTCGTAGTTCTCCGGCTCGTTCGCGTCCGGCGGAAACCCTTCTTGTCGAGCTCCTGCGCGGCGCCCAGGAGGTAGTTGGCGTAGTTATGGAACTGGTCGGCGGACAGTCCGCCGCCCTTCATGTTACCAGTGTTCTTCATGTACGCGGGAGCAGACCACGGCACGGCGTAGATCTGCATGGAGGGGACCAAGAAGGGCGGCTGAGCATGCGCTCTCCGCCATTGAACGCTCGCCATTCACCTACCTTGATGTTGGGGTTAACACTCTTAATATCTCCTAGCGTATCCCACACCGCACTCGGGGCGGCGTTAGCGTTGACGCCGGCGCCCTGTGTATCCTCCCAAGAGTAGACGGAGGAGGAAAGGTCGGTGGCGCCGATGGGGAGGCGGATGAAGGACAGCCCGCCGTTGTCGGACGTCTCTGTCGTGTCGAAGAGCTTGGAGTTGAGGCCATTGTACCCGGCGCAGTTGGCGGATTTGAGCGAAGCGAATAGGGTCGCTGCCGAGTCGACTATTGGAGAGGAGACGAGATTGAAGGACCTCGGTTTGTTTCTCGCCACGGAACGTCGCGTCGCGTTCGACAGACGACTAACTCAGCGTAGCGCCATAGCCGTCAATTTGCTGGTACACACTCCCGTCGTCCGCAGTGATGTCTGCGCTTCCGCTCCCGGAAAAGCTGAGGCTAGGATTTGTGTTTTGAGAGAAGAGCTGGCCCTTGTCCCACTTTGTGACAAAGGTCTGGGTGATAGTCTGCGCCTGCGCGGCGAAGGGGAGGGTGATGACGCTGGAGAGAAGGAAGCCCAGGAGAATGCCGAGGGCGAATGAACGCGTCATGGACGCTGTGAACAGGACGAGATGGGTCGGTCGTGTCTTGCAGAGAGAGAGGGAGGGGAGGGGAAACGAGAAGAAAGTGTTCAGAGCGACGAGCAGGCCTGGGTGCGGGAGGGGAAGGGAAGGGAAGGAAGGAAAAAAAAAAAAAAAAAAAAAGGTGAGAGGAGAGGGCGGCCAGGAAGACCGGACGGCCAGAGACCCTTTTGTAACACCAGGACGTGCGTCCACGGCTGAGGCGACGACGGTGAGGCGTTATGTCAGACGGGAACGGAAGGAAGCGGGCGGAGGCTCAGACTGCACTGTAACAGACGACAGGGTGGGGGAGCGCATGGCCGGCGGCTCACAGAGAGCGTGCATAATCTGCCCGCTGAGGTCGTTGAGGATGAGGAGGTCGGAGGGTCAATCCAATCCAATCAGCAGAAGACATGGTCACGCCGTCCGCGAGACCTGGCCTGGGAGGGTCCAGACGCCGGACGCCGGACGCCGGCCGGGCGCGATGCGATGACTGTAGAAGAGGAAATGAAGAAAGACGGCATGCATCAAGAGAGGCTGAGGAAAAGAGTGAGAAGAATGAGAGGAAGCGAGGTCTATGCAGAGTGGCCAGCCACGGCGTCAAATTGCCTCATGGGGCCCGCCGACGGCTACCGCGTGCCGACGGGGAGTGTTTGACTGGCCTGCGAGGATGAGCTGCGCAGGGTGGTGTTCTCTGTGTGGTCCCCGCCCGAAGGCCTTCGCGACGGGCGTGGCGGCTATGTTCGACCATATTCGAGACCCATCCGAGAAGTGGAGTCGATGGTGAGCGGAAGAGCGAACCGGCAGCCGAGCGCGCATCGTACGATGGCTTGGTTCCACGCCGAAATGGGCAGATGGTGATCGTCGGCCGGCAGAACGTGATGCCGCGATGGACGGCAGCGGCAGCGGCTCGAGCGCCCAGGACAGACGTGCCTGGCGTTTACGGCGAATTTTACGTCGTGGTCGGGATCATTGGCGGGCGACGGCGGGGGACCATCCATCGTCGAGGGCCGAGAGTGCAAGACAGCCCTGGAGGCAGGTGGCTAACTAGAGCCGTGAGCCCCGCGTCCGCGTCCGTGTCCGCATCGGCGTCCGCGTCGACACATCCGCGAACGTGCGTGCGTGCGGGTAGGTGGGTTGGGTTGGGTTGGGTTGAATTGGTTGTCAGGAGGAAGACGAGGTGAGTGGGCGATGGGCGACGGCGGTCACGCATCACCAGCACCACCGCCGCTTGGCCGACGGCAGCTGGATCCAAGTCAGGACGAGCGGGGACAGCGAGAGTGTAATAAACTGCTCGGCCGGCCACGATGGCGCGCTGACACAATAACAATCAATGGCCGGAGCGGCATCGAAGCTCGTGACCAGCGAGTGGGCCATATGGGCTCCATCCAGCTCGAGCCTCAAACCAGGTACATTCGCGTTCGCTTGGTGTGGTCGTGCGAGGCCAAGACGGCGCGAAGACGACCTGACTTGACTGAGATGGCATCGCTTCGAGCTGCTTGCGTGCGAGCCAGCCAGCTAGCAGGCGCACGCCTGTCTGTGCGAGTGCGCACGAGCCTCCCGCTCGGTGTCTCGTCGGACGAGCAGCACCTAGCCTAAGAGGGAAGCCACGTCGAGAAAGCTCGCAAGCGGCCCCGACCCCGGCGGAGGAGCTCAAAAGCGCTCCTCTCGTCCCGGCGGAGACGCTACGCTTCTATGGCTCGCATTCCTCGCCTTGGCCATCTACTTCCTATCTACTACTACCGTCCATGTCTGGTCTGTGCCTCCCTCAGGGGCTGCAACCCTTTCCCACTTTTGGACACTCGTAACTCGCCTTTCCGGCCCTCCCTCGAGCCCTTGACGACAGATGCAGCCACCTCTGCCCTCTGCTCGCTGTCCTTTGTCACGCCCGTCCGGACGACGATCGAATGGCACCAATGGACAGGATGTGGAGGCCATCCCATTCCATCCGAGTCGGTCGTCCCCACCCAGGCCCCGCATAGATGACCGATAAATGGCGCCGCAGCACTGCCGTAGTATGCTATACAAACTAAATTTATGAGCGTGTACAAATCCGATTCGGCCCTTCGCCGTGCCGGCGCCGGGCACGGGCGCGGGTCATCGGGCGGGTGGACGCGGCGGTAGGCGGAGAGAAGAACCCCGCCCACCAAGAACAGAGCCGAGCCTAGGGAAAGGGCGAGGGCGAGCAAGCGCGCGCGTGCTTTGGCCAGCCAGCGCAAGCCGGGCCTTTGCTTCTCGCGTTCTCAACTCCACCTTCCTCGACGTCTCGTCTCGTCTCGGTGGTCGTGCGCATACACGCAAGCAGTCTCTCTCCATCCCCTTTCCTTGCGCACTTCCTTCGCGGGCCCCTATCCCCCTCCGCCCTCCCTCCCTCTCCCACCTCGTCCCACCTCACCTCCGCCTGCCGCTTCTCCGCGCAGTACCGGCGGCCTCCAGCATGGCTGCCGACGGAAACGTCGTCTCGAACAGGATCTCCTCCCACAACGGAGACGCCAGTAGCAAGGGCAAGGGCAAGAGCGAGGAAAGGGTCAGTTGGGCGAGCAGGGCTGTTCAATACGTCCTCGAGAGACAGATAGGTGCGTTGCGTTCTGTTGTGCCCGTGCCTAGCTAGCGTTCTCTTACCGTGGTCACTGATCGAATTGGATTCGTTGGCTTTCCTTTCTTCAGAGCTCCCTTTGGCTTGCCTCTCTGCCACCGCGTTCCTCCACGTCCTCTCCTCTCCCGAGCTCCTCTCCTTCCTTGTCTCCCCACCCGGCTCCCATCGTGCGCCGCCCCGATCGTCTTGGGCACCCGCAACCGGCGGCCTCGGCGCCGCCTTTGCCCTGTCCCCGCCTGCGGACCTCGTCGGTCACCTGCACGCTCTCACCACGGGCTGCTTCTTCCTCTCCTACCCCATCGCCCGCCCGGAAACGGCCACGACGACGACGACGACGGAGACGATGTACGGTAAAGGCCCGTTGGATGCAGCGTTCGTCGTCACGTGGATCCTGTTCTTCACCTTTCTTCGAAGCGCGACGATGAGATGGCTCCTCTCGCCGATCGCGCGACGGTGGATGGACTGGAACCGGTTCCGATCAGAGCCAACGACGACGCCCGTCGTGTCCGTGTCCGATGAAAAGCGAACCGGGGCAGGCGCGGACGGCAAGCAAGGGCAGGCGACGGCGGATGGAGAGGATTGGAGGACGCATGCAAAGGTGCAAAAGATGATGGACAGAGCGGTCACCAGGTTTGCCGAGCAAGGTTGGAGCGTTTTGTACTTTTCCATGTCCTGGGCTTTTGGCATGGTGAGCTTTTGCTTGGCTTGGCTTTGCTTTTTTTTTCGCAGCCGTCGCGGATCACCCTTTTTTCCGTGTCCGACTGCTTACCTTTTTTCCTCTTTTCCACTTTCCCACGCAGTATGTCATGAGCAAAACGGAGTATTGGCCTCTAAAGACCAAGCATTTCTGGATTGGATACCCATACATAGAGCTTGATGGCTTGACCAAGGTAGGTTAGACGGCGAGTGGTGACCCCTTTGCCTTGCCATACGGAAGGGCCGACGTAGCTGATCGCCATTTTCCTCGTTCTCTTCGCCGGCAGTTCTATTACCTCGCCCAGATGGCCTTCTGGTTCCAGCAACTCTTCGTGCTCAACATTGAGGCGCGGCGCGCCGACTTTTTACTGATGCTCATACACCACTTTATCACCACTGCTCTCATCGCCGGCTCCTATCTCGTCAACTGTTCCCGCATAGGAATCGTCATTTTGTGTCTCATGGACAATAGCGATATTCTTATTTCCGTACGTGTTTTGGTTCTTGATATTCTCGCGTCGTGGAGGACGCGTGCTGATCGTCGCCTTTCCCTTCCCCCGCAGCTGGCGAAAATGTTCCGCTACTTGGGCTTCCAACTTCTGTGCGACGCCACCTTTGTTCTCTTCATACTCTCCTGGCTCCTCAACCGACAAATCCTCTTCAACATTGTCCTTTACTCTGTCTTCTTCGAGTCTCACCTCGTCGACTTTGACGCCTACTCGCCTCGCGATGGACATTACCTCAGCCGACCCATCTTCTCCTCCTTTGCGGCCCTGCTGTGCGCGCTGCAGGTGCTCCTCCTCATTTGGGGTACCATGATCGTTCGTGTCGCTTACAAGGTCCTTAGCGGCGGGGAAGCGGAAGATTCGAGGAGTGATGAGGACGTGGGCACCGTCGAGGCCGAGCTCGGGGAAGAGGAGGAGCGAGGGGGGAAAGAAGAGTGAGTGGTTTTGCGGCGTGCATTCCTTCCTTCCTTCCTTCCTCGTCTCCTCTCTGCTGACGAATCACAATTTCCCTGCCATCGCCATCGCCAGCATGACCGCTAATGGGCACGCCAATGGCATGTCCACGGCCACGCTGCTGTCGTCGTCACTCACGAGCGCTGTCGACGACAAACAGTTGGACAGAGAGTCGGCGAGACGTAGATCCGCCAGGTTGGAACAGTCGGACTCGGACTAGCTTTTTTGCTTTTTTGTTCGGATTGGATTAGGTGCTTGCTGGAAAGGCGATTTCTATCCAGGAAAGGACATTTTTTTTGTTGTCTCCCCCCCTCCCTCTCTTCCTTCTTCAACGAGACGAGACAACAGGCGTATGTTTCATTGTTCACTTCGTTGTCGTATTCATTCGCCTGCTTTCTAACTGCCCCGCGCGCGTATTCGTATAAAGTAAAAGAAAAGGACAAACCTTTTTTTTTTGTTCATCCGATCCATCCGCGTCGATAAACTAACTATGCACCGAAGATGAAACGGGGAAATTAAGCCGATTCCATCGAACGAACGAACGAACGAAGGCCTGCGAAGACCCTCTCGGAAGCTCGACCCTTCCTTCCGATCTCCCTGTCCGTCCGCTCATCAGATCCGCCCCGCCTCGCTTCTTCTCGTCCTTCAGCCACTGGAACTGGCTGGCGCTGACCTAGTAGCCAAATGTTCCAGTACATGATCGTTGTCACTTGGTAACCCGCCTCGGAGGACGCCTCCTTGTTCCTGTCATGGTTCGTCTGCCAGGGCTGTTGTTGTTGTTGCCCGGTAGGCGTGTGGCGGCACGGAGGATGAGGTCGACTCGTCCATCTCGGGACTCGGCCGTAAAGTTGCTATAAAATGGTTTTGTGAACGGAGGAGAGACCAGTTGGCCGAGTAGGAGGGACGAGGCCACCGAGATGAAGATGGGAGGAAGGCACTGTCGTCGCCGAGTCGCGCCGGCGCGCAGGCGCATCAAATGGACCCTCGTCGATGCTGCCCCATCGAGCCTGAAACCTCGCAGAGACGGCGATGGCGTCTCCCTCTCCGCCCGACTCCCGCATCCGTTCGACCGGCGCACGCCACCGCCCCTCGCCCACCATTCGCGACGTTTGCCGTATGCCGGACGGTATGGCCACTCAAACTCTTTTGGCCGTCTTGACCCCCTTGACGTTCACCTCGTTGTTCAGCTCGATCTCCCGAGCCCACGCCTCAATCTCGTGCGGCGCAAGCGTCGCCCCTGAAATGCTCCTCCTTCCCCCCGGGACGTCTTGAAAGACACCTTGGCCGTGATGAAGTTGGAAGGGTCGGCTTTTCCCCACGCGTCGATAGGCTTTGAGGGGAAGAAGGACGTCTACAAACGGAGGGTAAGCAGAGGGTCAAGGAGCTCAGGAAGGGGCGGAAGCGAAACGTCCTGCGAGGTGGCCGGCGGACGTGTCAATGAGTCGAGACCCACAATAGGAGGGATGAGAGATGTGGGGGGACGGCTTTGGACAAACCGAACTTCTAGCGGCGACTGAACAACTCAGCACAACCAGAAGAGCGTTGAGAGGGAAGCCGACGACTTGATTCGAGCTCGTATGAGTCGACTTGGTTGAGCCCCCACAACCAAGCCATACGGCTGACGCCAAATTCATCATTCCCGAGGTTGGAACGAAACAAGGACGAGGGAATCGCGACGCAAGTGAAGAAGAGGATATGTGACGATTCGCAAAAGGCAGCGTGAGGGATCCCGGGAATGCATGCAGGTCACGTCGACGGTGGTCTGCAACGGTCCGTAATCTGAAATCCTCCTAACCGACTACCTGTCCCGCATTCAAGCTGGCTGGCGTGGTGCTGGGAGGTAGACTAATGCTAATGCTTGTGCGTTGAGCGTCCTTGTGCAATATAGCTATTGAACGGACGCTGGAAGCCGAGCGGCGAGCGAGCGGGTTCCCAAACACCGACGACCTGGGTCCTTGAGCTGTTGAGGCACGGTGCATCAGGAAAGGTAGCCAAGCGTACTTTGTACTTGTATCAAAACACCATGGATTGCTGCAGTACAGTAAAACCGTTGTTGTACCCCGGGATCGCCGACGGAGACACGCTGGTGGGGCAAAGACGGCTCAGCTCATGCGACCGTCTACGGTGTTGTCGACGCCAATCGCATCGTCTCGTCCGTCGTCTTCGTCTTCAAATCCAACGAGAAAGCGCGGCGTACCATTCCCGCATGCATCAAAACGTGAGGTACATACAGATCCGCGTGCGGGAGGTTCCGTTCCGTTCCATTCGGTGACTCGGGCCAACCAACTGACGCTGCAAAGAGAACGTGCAAGACAAAAGGGAAAAGGCAAGTCCAGGCTTGTCACAGAAGGGGGTTATAAGGGTTCCTGGAGGCGATGGAAACGCCGATTAGATGGCAAGGGGAGTGATGAGCACGAATTCGAGCTCATCATCTACTACAGGCCGGTATGGAAGCACTCACGCATCGCAGAATGTGGGGCCTGTTCCGGTCACAACGCCGAAGTAGGGACTGGATGAGGAAAAAGGGAAACACGATAAGCAAGGCTGATAAGGTTGGCCCGGATTCAAAACTTTATTTAGGCCTCGTGACGGCTCGCTCACCCCAGGTGGTCCGCGATCGAATACTGGAACGCGCTGAGCGAGTTGGCACAGTTGTTCTGCACGACCATACCGCGAATTAGCAGTCCATTCGTCTTTTAGAGCCGACGGCGTTCCGTCCGGACCATCGGACAGGGGTAACGAAGACGTTAACACTCACGTTCTCCTGGCCAGGGCAGTTGACAGCCTGAGAGCCACCGGCGCTGGTGACAAAGACCTCACCGCTAGGGTGAACGTAGCCGAAGGCTAGCGGCGGGAGGTGAGGGATAATGTCGGCAAAGTTGACGACGCTGTGTGGGGGTCCGCCCGCGTCAGCTGGATCGCCAAGAAGAAACGGAATAAACACCGGCCGGCCAACACGAGCGAGCGAACGTACTGGGTGAATTTGCCAGGTAGCTTGGCATCCACGGCGTTGGCCCATGCTTGGTTGCCGACGCGGGGGAGGCCGAATACGATGGCGGAGACGTCGACGCTCGAATCGAGTTGATTGCGCAAATACACAGCGTCCACTGGGACGAGGGAAAGATGCAGAGGATACGATGCCAAGGACGGGCCGTCAGCTAGCGTGGCCAAATTAAGGCGGTCCAGGGAAGAGTGTCGTTTGCCATGCCGCAGAGAAAGAAAAAATTCACTCGAGGCGATCGCTGCACCGAGCGAGTGACCGGCGACAAGCACAGAAGCTCCCGGGTGCTGTCCCAGCGCGCTCTGAACGGCGCTCAGGACATCTGCCCTGGACGACTCCCAAGTTGACTGGAAACCATCGTGCACGTAGGCGGTGTTACCGCCAGTGGCAGGCGCGAGGTTTTGGTCTACCTCGACCTGGATAAACTTGGCATCGTCAAGGACTGCGAAATGCGTAAGGGCGACGACGGACGTCCTGGTCAGTGATGAGCCGAGCGGGGAGGCGCAGAGAAGCCAAGGAGAGCCAACTCACTCGACTCGAACTGTGTCGGGTCAGTGCCTTCGTGGCTGACAATGACCCTGTTCTCAGACGGGCTCCAGGCGACAAACCCTGAAAAAAAACACCGGTGAGCGGGGGTGTACGCCGACTAGAGCGAGGCAGCATCATGGTCGATCCTCACAGAACGGAGTTCCACCGCCGTCGCCGCCGGTCGCGAGCACTTGGGTGTCGGAAGTGGCGCTGCATGAGGCTATCAACCCGGCGGAGCGAACGCAGACACGCGAAGGGAGATAGATGTGAGAAGGTGAGCGCCCCGAGTCCCGACAGCCAGTGGATGAGCCTTCGCTCACCTCCGCAGGACCACTGGTTGACATGCACGTCGCAATAAGCAGCAGCGGCAAAGTTGGCCGGCGATACGTCCTGGCTGGTGTTGATGTCGGGGCTGACGCTCTGGTTGTTGTCCCTCTTGCTTCCGTTCCTCCGCTTCGACTGCGTCTTCGGCGGTGCGTCGATCTCGATGCCATTCGCGGCGTCCTGAACAGACTGATTGTAGCTGAAGTAGGCCGTCGACTTGAATCCCTCGAGCTGGACGACGGCGTACCGCTCGGTGCGCAATACCGGAACCGCTAACGAAGCCGACAGAAGGAGGAGGGACAGGAGGGTGGCGCGAGAGAAAGGCATGTTGTCTGTTGGCGACACGGAAGCGTGTAAGTTAGGTGCAAGAAGGGGAGCGGGCCAACGAGTCGAAGGGGTAGAGGTGAAGAAAGAGAAGCGCCCCGCGGGGGACTTTAAAGGGCTGTCCGGCAGCGGCGAAGGGAAGGAGAGTGAGGGGTAACGAGATAGGAGAACAGGTGGAGCTCTCAAAGCGTCCGTCCCGGATGGAAGTGCGAAGGAGAGCAAGGTCAGTTAGAGTTGGTGGAAGGGAAGAGTGTCGAGTTTGTGATGGCCTGCCGGTCATCATGGCCTTCATGGTTAGTCACGCGCTCCGTCCAGGAAAAGACGCCCAGGGGCCCACTGTGGGACGAGAAGAGACCGACGGATAGTTCTGCAGCTATAGCGGTCGCCATGCCGTTCGCTCCGGAGGAGAATGGGTGGAGGAAAGGTGAAGTGCAGTGGGCCAAGGTTGGGTCTGCGCCGCCAGCCACGGAAAGGCGCCACTAATCAATTGTTACCGCTGTGCGTGCCTGCAGTGGACGATGATCAGCACGATCAGCGTGCGGGGAAAGCGATGGTCGCCGACATGCAACCCGAGCGGCTTCCTGTTCCATCACCGACCGTAGAGGGACCCTACCGCAGGCCGTTGACAAGAACACCGGCGCCTGCAAGTCGCTGCCTGCTCAGCGGTGCGGTTGCCACACGGGCGGACGGTGTCGCTAGGGGTCCAGGCTTTCCTGCGCGGAACGGAGCATTCAGGCGGAAAGGTACAAAGAACGACGACGGTACGAACGCGTGCGGACGAAGACGAAGACGCCCACTCGCTCGCTCGTTCGTTCGTTCGCCCTGCAGATGTACCACCCGGGGGAGGCGACGCGGCGGGCAGGCGGACAAAGGGCGCAGCGTTGGCCCCCGCCCGACCCGACCAACGAACGGCCGCGGTGTCAATTCGCACTGGCGGCACTCTGGTTCCGGAGCGAACGGGAGGTGAACGAACGTCAGAGTGCGTCTGGTCTGGTCAAGTTTGAGAAAAAGCGGTGGATGGATGAATGGATGGTAGGTAGGTAGACTGAGTGGAGTAGTCGACATGGCGCTGCCGGGGCGACCAGCCAGCCGAAGGAAGTGAGCGCGGCTCAGCCCCGGCTACCAGCGCGCAGCTAGAAGTCTATTTCGTCCTCACGCTCGCCTCACAAGGCCGCCGCCCCTATCCTACGTCGCTCTACATGCCTCCTAATAGATTCTATGCATTCTACAGACGCTCCCTCCGCGCAGCACCCTTGCCGAGCATGGGCCAGCTTGGGATTGGCAAGCGATGACGGCTGCGGGGCGGAAAAGAGATCAAGCGGAGATCGTCACTGCGGGGGAGACGAACACGACGACCGATCGGTCAGAAGGCTGGGGCGGGGTGGAATGAGCGAAAAACCACTCGCTGACCCGAAAACAGAGCGCGTCACGAGGGCCGGATCTTGATTCTCAGGCCTTCCCATCCCACTTCTCCAACGCCGCATCCAAGCTCTCCCTCAGCGTCCTGGCGATCGTCCGCACCTCCTCCTCCGTCACCGTGTACGGCGGAGCGATGAGCACGTGGTCACCAAGCGTGCCGTCTGCAGTGCCCTTCATCCCTGGATAGATGATGACCCCGCGCTTGACCGTCTCGGCGGCGATCAACGCCGGCAGCGGGAACGCTTCCGGGAACGGAGCCCGAGTTTCGCGGGAGAGCACCAGCTCGACGCCTAAGAACAGGCCTCTGCCGCTGGATGGCCGACGGCCGAGGGCGGATTGGGGGGGGGGAGGGATGCGGTGTGGAGTTTTTGAGTGGGACAGCGCGTCGGCGACAGAGCTGGTCTCAGTCTCGGTCTCTGTGCCCCGGCGAGCTCACCGAATGTCTCCGACATGCTTATGGTCGCCCAGGTGACCCCGCAGCTCGCTGTCGAGCAGCTCGCCTCTCTTCCTGCACTGCTCTACCAATCCCTCCTGCTCGATAATCTTCATCACCTCGTAGCCCGCTCGAGCGCCGATGGCCCATGACTGAAACGTGTACCCATTGACAAAGGCGCCCGAGCCGGCCTCCAAGGCATCGACGACTTGTTTCTTCATCATGACGGCGGCGCAAGGTGCGTACCCTCCCGTGAGGCCTTTGCCTACGACTTGGATATCCGGCTGGACGCCTTCCCATTGCCAAGCGTGTAGTTTTCCGGTCCTGCCCATTCCCGACATGATCTATAGGTATAGGACACGCCCGTTGAGCACGAGACGATGCCGAGCGAGGACAGAGCATGGTGAGAGGGCGGGCAGACCGCTCACCTCGTCTATGATCAACAAGGCTCCATACTTATCGCACACCTCTCGAACCGCCTTGAAGTAGCCGGGCACCGCGGGGACACAACCGGTGGTAGCTCCGACGACTGTGACGCGAGTTCGAGGAAGAGACCGGTCAGGGGTCGCGTCGCGCTCAAGCGACGAAGAGAAGAGTTAGAGATGCTGCTCACTGGGTTCGGCGACAAACGCGGCGACGGCGTCGGGACCGAGCTCTTGGAACTTTGCGTCCAGCTCGTCCTTGAGTCGCTGGACGTACTGTTCGTCCGACTCGTCAGGTCGCCGGTAACGATAAACATAACAGGGAGAGACTTTGTGAAAGTTGGACGATAGGAGAGGCAGGTACGGATCTCGACGTCGCTGAGACGCCGACGGGGGAGGGAGGGGGAGACAAGGGAACGGAAGGTGTTCGGTCACTCCCCGAAAAGCTCGCGTTTATCGAAGGCCTCACTCGCCGGCTCACCTTGTGGCCGCCCAAAGCGAGCGCTCCCAATGTGTTGCCGTGATAGCTCAGCTCGCGGGCGATAAAGTGGACTCGACCGGGTTGTTTGTTCTCCACGTGGTACTGGCGAGCAAGCTTGATGGCCGACTCGAGCGCTTCCTGAAGTGCAACAAAAGGGAAAGGACGCCCGCTGGTGAGACGCCGTGGGTCGGGCTGTTGTGGAAAGAGGTGGAAGAGAAACGCACGGAACCTCCAGAGGTGAAGACACAGCGAGCCATGCCCGCGGATTTACACATGTAGGCCGCGAGCTCTTCGGCGGGCTGATTCGGCGGGGCGGCCGTTTGCGCGGAGCAAAGAAAGCGAGAGATGGAGGAGGGACGGGCGTGAGCTGGGACGGGCGGATGGGGCAAGAGGTCCTTCCTGTCCGGTGATCCGTCCGCTTAATTTACCTGGTTCGACCACGCTCCGCTGTGGACGTAGCCGACGGTCCTCATCTGGTCCACCAGTCCCTCAATGACCCTCTCGTCCGCATGGCCGATGCTGACGACCGCCGCGCCGCCGCACGCGTCCAAGATGGGTGTCCCGTCTTCGAGATAGATGTAGTTGCCTTTGGCTCGAGACGGGCGGAGAGGCACCTCGTTCAGTTTGCGATGGAGCACGCAGGTGGTGGTGGTGGCGCCGGCGGACTCTGGCGCAGTCCCGAGCGCGGGCAGGGAGGTGACGCAGTTGCCGTCCGACATGGTGAGCAGTACGGGAGTCGAACCGAGAGAAATTAGAGAGAG
The DNA here is from genome assembly GCA_029717555.1 of Peribolospora baueri. Classification (NCBI taxonomy): domain Eukaryota; kingdom Fungi; phylum Basidiomycota; class Peribolosporomycetes; order Peribolosporales; family Peribolosporaceae; genus Peribolospora; species Peribolospora baueri. Next base: position 81,312 of record JAMDHS010000076.1, on the reverse strand, counting down.
ACAAGGGCGAGGTTGTAAGTGATGTGGACGAGGATGTGGGAACGAACGGCCTGGACGTCGAGCCGGCTTAAAAGCAGGGGCAGCGTGGGCCAGGGCCGACCGAGCGCCACGAAAAGATGGCCGCCTGGCCGCCGATACTGCCCCGCCATGGACGGTCCCAAGTTAGCTACGGCGAGCCACAAGTAAGTAGTCAGTCCAGTTATCATCAGCCTCTGCTCTGCGCCTGCGTGACGGCGGCTGTCCGCATTCGTGTATCCATCCGTCTGGACACCGGAGGCGGAGAGAAAGAAGGCAGCAGCTTACCACCCCACACGCGACCCGACAGACAGCCACGTCCCCGCTCGGTCCGGGCCACCGCGCCGCAGCACGCCGCAGCCGGCTAGCAGGCGACCTCAGTTCCCTTTACAGGTACTTAACCGTCCTTGTAGAGGGCGACGGGGGTCAGTTATTAGGTAGGGCCACATTCAAGACCGGCGGCGGCTCCTTTCCGGCGTCCAAAGATCGAGCTATTCTTATCTGTGGCCTCCCATTCGACCGGTGCACAAAACGTGCGATCTATTAGAGCTCGTCGTCGTCCGAGGCGGCGTGAGAGATGGAAAAAGAAAAGATTGTGTACATGCGGGTCGCGTGCGGGCCAAGAAGGGCTGGAAATAGGTAGACAGATAAGCTGGGGCCTTCCCGCCATTTCGCGGGAAGGAAAGAACAAAAGCGCACGGGCGATAAAGTGCGAGCGGAGAGGAGCGCCGATAAAAGTCCTCTAAGGCGAGTCGTAGACGTAGCAAATGGAGGAAAGAAAGACGGACGAATGAGGGAAATGGAAGGATGGATGGACGAATGGATGGATGGATGAATGATGCCGGAAGGAGAAAGGGGTCGAAAGGAACGACGAGGGCCGCGCGACGACATGAGGGCCGTCGGGGATGCAGAGAGGAAGGGAAGGCCAGAAACGCGCAGGGCGGCGAAGGGCTTTTTGTCAAACCGAGCAGACAGAAAGGGTAGGGATGCGCCGACCAGGGCGCGGAGTGGTGTGGTGTGGTGATCAGTACCGCCTCTGTTCCCTCGACCAGGCAAAACGTTCTCGCTCGTTGCTCGGCGCTGGGCCGGTCACGCGAATCTCGCTGCCGGGCGCATTTCTTCGCGCTGTCCCGTCGGTAGTAGACGGCGGCGGGCTCGAAGGACGAGAATGCAACGCTCCGACGGAGCCATTCCCGTCGGCGGCGGTGGATGCGGTCTGTTCGGCGGAGCCACTCTCCTCCGTCTCACGGGCACTCGGAGAAGCGTCTCCGGCACCGGCGTCGGAGGTCGTCTTTTCTGCGACTTCAGCGCGCGAAAGCGCAACCTCACCAGGGCCCTCTATGACCTTCTCTTGCTTCTGGCCGGTGCGACCGACGCGGACCTCCTCGGCTGAGCCAGTGCCCGCGTCATCGCCAGTGACGTAGTAGTTGCCCTCGAGGTCTCGGTTCATGTAGGCGTCTGGAGCGCGCGGGAGGAACGAGTCAGAACGTCCAGGGCATTCACATGTGGATAACGACGGACTGGAAAGCCAAGAAAAAAAGTCCCAGGAGACGAACGCCCACTCACAGTCATAAGCCCACTCGCCAAGCTGCTCCTCGTCAATACCGATGATCTCGGCCTCCTCGCTGCTTCGGAAAGGCCCGATGCCGGGGATATGGTCGAGAACGAACATGATGGCGAACGTCACACCGGCGCACCACGCGGTGCTGACCGCGATCCAGGCGAGCTGAATGGGCAGTTGGACAAAATGACCGTCGAGCCAGCCGCCGGGAATGACGAGGAAAGCGTCGTTGAACGCCACCGACTTTTGCGCAAAGATGCCGGTGAGGAAGAGACCGACGGCGCCGGAGAGGGCGTGACAGGCGAACACGTCCATGGCGTCGTCGTTTCGCAAGAACACTTTCAGACTCGTCGCAAAGTTGGACAGGCCCGCCGCGGCTGCGCCGATGAGAACCGAGGCGGGCGCGCTGTGCGAGTGTCACGTCCGAGGGAGCGGAAGAGAGTGAGCATTTGAGTGAAACGGCCTTACTGACGTCCACGCCTTGTCACTCACCCGACATAGCCAGCTGCAGGGGTGATGGCGACCAGACCGGCGATGGCTCCTGTGCAGAAGCCGACAACGGACCACTTCCTCTCGAGGCGGTAGTCCAAAATCATCCAGACCAGACCGCCAACGGAACCCGCGAGGTTGGTGTCAACGATGGCGAGAGCGGCTTTGAGGTTGGCGGCAAAGGTGGAGCCGCCGTTGAAGCCGAGCCAACCAACCCAGAGGAGGGCGGTGCCGATGACGATGTGGGAGACGTTGTGAGGCTTGTAGAGAAGCCTCTCGGTGCCATAGCCATGGCGAGGGCCAAGGTAGTACGAGTAGATGAAGCCGGTGGTGCCGGACGCGATCTCGACCGGACCGCCACCAGCATAGTCCAGCACTGAAGAGAGAACAGGCGTACAGGTGCCGGGTAAAAATGGCGGGCGAGGACGAAGGAAGGGATACGAACTCGAAAGGAGGCGCGACTCACCTCCCCACTTGTACGCCCAACCATTGGGGGACCAGATCCAGCTCGCCAGAGGGTTGTAGCACAACGTCCCCCAGCAAAAGACAAAGACGAGCGCGGGCCAAACGCGTCCGCGTTCGCAAGCAGCACCAATGGCGATGGCGCTGAATGGGTAGAGTTGCAAGCCCGAAGTGAGTGGGAAATGGGAAGCGGGGAGTGGGAGAAATGTCAGCAGACGATACGAAGAGAAAGGCGACGGGCGACGGGCAGGAGTGACTCACGGGACGAGAGCAGCGAACATGCACTCGTATATCGCGTATACCACCTCGGGCAGCTTGTTGTTGGACGCCGCCGCGGGGGCCTCGAGGACGTTCATGAAGCCGAAGTTGCGAAGGTTGCCCAGGAAGGCGCCTCCTGAGGAGGAGAACGTGAGCGAGTACCCCTACGAGACGAAGGAGACCGCGAATGGCACCACAAGTCAGACCAAAGACATTTTCGAGTACTGCGCATGGTTGTATCGCTTTTCTGAGCGCGACTCAGCGGGAGCATGGTCGATGATGGTGGTGAGGGACGGAACTCACCCAGAAGAACCACTCAAACGAGATAACCGCTGTGGGGAGGAAGAGAAGGGGCACGGGAGATAGAGGCAGGGGGCGGAGCGGTTAGATAGCGATGAGGGACCCAACCAAAAGAGGCCAGAGATAAGGCGCTCCACCCAGGATATATCTGCACCCCGCCTCCCCGGGGCCAAGTTCCTCGACGCCGCTCTTCGCTGTACGTCCCGATCAATCGCCGCCTTTCATTTTAGCCATCCCCTTTACAACCTCACTCCCTCTTCTCCCACCGACGACGCTTCCAACGTGGGATTCGACGCGTCGCCTTGGTCTTGCTCGGCGAGAGCGCAACAAGGAGCAGCACGAACGCGCCGATATGAAAACGCAAGAACGGCACTCACCCATGCTGGCAAGAGTGAGCAAGAGCAAGCTGAGGGCGTTCTTGCGTCGCACTAGGCCCGAGTACTGCCAAAGCGGAGCAAGGCAAGCGGATGGGACCGGCGAAAGACGGCATCCCAGAGTTCATAAGAGACGCATTCGAGGAACGGGGGGAAGAGGTCATGGACTCACGAGGTAACCAAGTCCCGGGATCATCATCCAGACCAGGGCGGTGCAAGTCAGGATCCAGGAGATGTCACCAGGATTGTACTCGACGACGGTGCCGTCTGCGGTTGGCGCAGCATGGCGAGGAGAAGAGGAGGTAAGGACCTCAGCAACAAGCCACCTCAAGCACGTTCGTCGGTTGCTGTCCTCGCCCGCACAATGGCGGAGGGGCTTTCAAGGTGCAGAGCCCGTTCGTTGCTCGTTGCTCGTAGCTCGCTGCTCGTTGCTCACCCTTCAAAGTGGCGATCAAGTCAGTCCCATTCGGAGTCAGGAGCTTGGCGCCACCGGCCTGAGTGCTACCGGGAGCGTCGAGGACGCCATAGGTAATGTTCACCATGGTTGTCTGTCTGCCAAAGAAACGCTAGATGGAGAGGGAGACGGGTGACGACGGAGAAGCACCAAGGAGGGGTGGGCCAGACGGTGTGAGCGTCGCCTCGGCGGCTCGGAGACTGGCTGGACGAGACCGGCGGAGAGGGGGAAGAGACAAGGAGGGTGGTGGCGGTCCTCCAAGGATGGAAGAGGGCCGAAGCGAGAGATGGTCCGGGAGGAGAAGGGGAGAGGGTGGAGGGGAAGGGGCAAAAGAGAAAGAGAGAGAAAGCATAAAAATGGAAGGCAAAAGGTGAGATGGATGAAGATGGAAATGAGCAAGGGCAAGGCGGACCGACCGACCGACCGACCGACCGACTGACTGACTGACCGACCACGCCCACCACCACGACCACGACAACGACCTCGCATCCGACCACCCAGGCCGGGGCGCGCGCGAGGCGAGACAGGGCGGCGGCGAGGAAGAAGGGGTGAGATAAGGAAAGGGTCGGGAAGAAAGTAGAAGCGGCGAGGACTGAAGACGATCAACACCGCAGATCGAAAATGTGTATTTGGAAATCTGCTCGGTCGTATTAACCCGGCGCTTATTGCACCATCTGTCTCCATCTCTCTCTCCATCTCCATCCATCCCCCTTCCTCTCTCCCTTTCCTCCTCCTCCTTCGCTCTCGAAATGCCAGCCAGATCTCGATAGCAGCAGGCCATCCGACGTGTGTGCGGCTGTCGCCTGCCGGGCGACCTGTTCCCTCTTCGAACGCCCGTCCGTCGAACAACTGTTTGGAACGCCTCTTGCTCGCCACAGCACGGACAGACGACCACTCGGTCGGCGAGTCGAACAGCCGGACGGGCCCGGATGGATTGTCGGATGAAGGAGATAGAGAATCCGGCGACGCTGATTCGTCGCAGATAAACGACCAGCCTTCCCCCCGTTTCTTTCCACGTGCAAACCACGCGCCCTGGTAGGGTTACCGTCTTCTTCCGCAGCAACTCGCCGCAGCTCGCCTCGACTTCCCCGGGTGTCGTCAGGCCGGCGCAATGCTAATAATAACAATAACATGATAATACATCATTGCGTGGACAAGCCAACGACCGCCCTTCGACTATGGATGAATGGAACGGTATACACGGCCACGCGCTGTGCTGCACGTCATGTCTTCTTCCCGTCCGTCTGCCGTTCAGAACCTGCACGCCGCGGGGCCGCAAGATGGACGAGGACGTCACGTCGTGAGGCTTCGTCTGTTCGCAGGAGAAAACAAAGACAAGGACGGCCCGGCGCTTTGCTTCCTTTCTACTCACGAGAAGAGCGCCCCGCGGGCTTTGGGGATCGGGTAGATCAGCAGCGACGCGAAGAAGAGGCCGACTGTCGCCGCACCGCCAATGTGAATGAAAATCAGGGATGCAATGTCAACGCACGCCAGTGGCCCGGCCCGTGACGGTGCCGGCCCTCTTCCTCGCAGGGCGGGCGGCGAGGCCAACTGGGGAGACGGACTGGACTGACCGGTGATGCCCAGAGCTACCTCCACCATCCTCAAGCCTATCGTAAGACCGCTCGAGAACGAGCTGCCGGCGTTGCTCGAATGCGTCATGGACAGGCCACCCGCGGCGCTGATCCCGCTCGGCACCATGGCCAGCACGCCCACGACCATGGCCGGGAAAGCCGAGCCCTGCGCGGCGCGGCACGATGCGGTGCCAGACGCGAACGGGAAGAACAAAAATGCACGTCGCCGCCCCCCCGACGTTAGCCGTTTTGATCTCCAGTGTCGTCACTGGTCGTCTCTTGTCGCTTCGCCGCCTAACGCATCGGCGATGCTCGCTCACCCGTCCGAAACGGGAGTAGAGGTTGCCCAGGAAGCCCACCACGAAAGACGCGCTGGCCCCTGTGATGTCTATCCGATTGGGAATCGCAGTGGACACGCCGTAGTTCGCTCCATACCCCGCGCAAGCGATGAGCACGGACCACGGCAGCTGGAGAGCGTGAAATGGCAGCCGGGTGGGCGCGACAAAGTCGGGTGAGCGGGGAACGCGCTACCTTTGTCGATCGACTTTCAGGCGGCTTCACTCGACTCACATGGCGAGACTTCCAGTGTTGTTTGTTGAACAGACTCAGAGAGAGCGTGAACAGCGGGATGATGAGCAGCCTGAACCACGGGCTGATGTTCTGCCGGTACCATGGCCAGTGCGGATCTCGACTGCATGTGATTTGACCCTGCTCCAGGTCCGGATTGGTGCTGTTCGAAAACGTGAACGTCCCGTTGGCGCTCGGGCCGAACGGGTTGGGCGCGGACGCGTTGGCGGGCTGGAAGGTGCCTGAGATGGTGATGGTATCTGAAGGCCCTGACAGCGCGGCTTGATGCTCTGCCGGGGTTCGATAAGAGGCTGGAAAGATGGCGCCCATCAAATCGGATCCTGCAGCCAAGAGTGAACGACGGAGAGCAGCGTCGGTTTCAGCCCGGCCTCTCCAAGTCTACGAGACCGACACGGAGGAACACCCGAGTCACCTATCGCGATTCCAAAGCCGAGGAATAGGCTGAAGAAGATCGCATATAGCATTCTGACAGATCCAGAGACGATGCTCTTGGAGGCCAACTCCAGAGCACCGCACACTGCGGCCGAGCGAAGTCGGGAGGCACGCGTTCAACTCGGTCGCATTCGTATGCACGGCTTCCAAGCGAAGGCCACTGTCGGCTCACGGATGATGTAGCCAGGTAGGATCAGGGCCACTCCTCCTGCGACCAAGCTCTCAAAGCAAAACAGGCCCGTCCCCGCGAGTCCTTCACGAAAAAAGGGCGAGACGTTGACGTTTCGCTAAGCAAACATAGCCAGCCGCATCCGTGATTTCGATCAAGGTCAAGGAAGAACTCACCTCTGGCGACGAAAGAGACAACAAAGGCGGCGGATATTTCGAAGACGTTGGAGAACAGAGGATTGCGAGCCGCCAGCGTGAACTCTTGCCAAAAGTCAAGTCGGCCCAGCGGCCCGGAGAGGATGTACGACTGGCCCGGGTCAGCACTGGGCGAAGGAGCACCTTACGGGGAAGACCGGAATGGGAGCGCACTCACGAACGTATATTACGCCGTACCCGAGCGCAGCTGCGAGGCAACACTCGACGAAGCTGCCGGTGAAGGCGAAGGCACAGACGAACCAGCTAATGGCGGCGCTGAGAAGAACTAAAAACCAGTTCGGGTAGGTCTCTCTGCGGAAAAAGATCTGCTTGAGCGCCTGCGTGCCTTCGGCAGCGTGCATCTCGTCGTGGATGACCTTGCGGTAGATGGAATGAATGTCTTCCAGTCTCGAGAGGTCAAGTCCCCCCGCGGGCTGTTTGATGAAGTGCGTTGAGCTCGTGTGCGTGTCCGAGTCTCCGAACGAGCAGAGACAGCAGTTGGGAAAATAAACGAACTGAGCGTCGATCTCGAGCACTCGCGCTGTCGCCGCCAGCTGCGCTTCGATGCGGTGCGTCGGGGCGCCGTACGTCATCAGCGCCCGGGCCAACCGGATGATGAACTCTTGTCGCTGTAGCATCTCGGCGATGTGCATTGTGATGACTGCAGATGACACGCACGAGGCCAGACGTCAATGCAAAGCGCAAGTAGCTAAAACGGAGCATGAAAACACTCACACAACTCTCTCCGCGTCCTTCTCGCACGCTCATCGCCCCCCGGCGTAGAAGAACCACTCCTCCAGCCGTCTCCTCCTCGCCCGCCACCGCGACCGCCTCTTCCCCCACCGCCAGCCTCAATTTCTGGTGTACCCTGTTCTGACCGAAAGCGCTTCGGCCATAGGATGTTGCCCTTGCGAAGGGAAGCGCTCGACATGGACGACGCATCCGTCTCTCGCGGAGGCGCACGGTCGGCCGACTTCTCCTCGTCACACTGCCCCGAACCCTCGCTCACGTCTTCCTCCCTCGCGCCCGACTCAAGCTCGCCGGTGGAACGCGAGCGTTCGATGCCTTGTGCACCGGATGACTTTCGGAGTTTCGCAGCCTGTGAGTCCACTTGGCCGATGGAGGATGAATGAGTGAGCTTGTGAGGAGACGAGGCGATCGGCGGCGACTCAGTGTAGGAATAGCGAGCCAATTTGTAGCCAGGACGATACGGGGCCGGGCTGTTTCGAGGAGGAGCAAGTTCAATCTGGATGACGAAGAGTCTCAGATCACGGACAGTAAAGTGAACAGCGCGACCTTACCCTACGGTGACCCCCGTCGGCGTCGCGACAGCGCCGAGGTTGCCGGTTGTAGCCATCAATGAACTCAAGCTGGGTTTGTCAGAGCCGGGGCCCTTCATAAGACCAGCACCGACAGCAGCAGCTGCCTCTGCGCCTTGTGCCGCCTTACTCGCTGTGGCTAGGGCCGCCGACTTCGTAGCCCCTGCGACTGCTGAGGTGGCAGAGCTGACGGCACGCTTGGAGGCTGACGCACCCGCCTTGGACATGTCGAGAAAGGAAGACGATCGAAACAGGGGAGGCCGGTTTGGAGAACTCGTAGGGGAAGATTTCGGCGAGGCTGGAAGACTAGCCGTACCGGAAGGATGTTGGCTGCTGTCGACCTCGCCGCCGCGTCGTTGACGCAAATCCATTCTTGCCTCCGTGGACGATGGCTGGCCCGAGCTGATGGGCGCCTTCGAGACTGGCGCAGTGGAGCTGGCAGCCGGCTGAGGCGGGAAATAGCTAGCCTCGGCATGTTTGACCTTGCCATTCTCGTCTGGCCTTGCATCTGCCGGTCTCTGATCCGGTGGAGCCTCTGTTTCTTCGGGTGTCGATATAGGCGTGCTGCTTGACGGTGTTGCGAGAGGAGTAGGAGAGTAATCCCTGCTCCTATGTAGCTGCAGTATGTTGCTGAGCACTCCATCACTCAATTGCCCCCTCGACCTCTCCTCCTTTCTGCCTCCCTCCTCCTCCCGCTTTGCATCTTTCTTCCGTTCCTCTTCCATCAACCTCTTAGCCATCAAGAGCCGGTCTCGATGCTTCTGCTGGTGTCGTTCCGACTCCGCCTCAGCCCTATCCGACTTCTCAGCTTCCTTGAGCGCGGCCGCTTCGAAATCGGCTAGCTGGCGATGGATATCTCCGACTGCTTTGCCTTCGGTCTGCACACCATGCGAGGTTGACAGGGTTACATCATTTATTTGACGGGGCGCGTTGTCTTGTATTGGCGGCTTGGGAGGCGATTGACGTCGGGGTCGTCTCGAGCTCTCAGCATTCTTGTCGCCAATTCGGCTGAGAAGGGCCCTACCGAACGTGCCGAGGCCACGAACTGGCGCCTGTTTTACGGACACAGTCCGGTCGGGAACCTTGGAATGTTGACCTGTTCCGTCCTCAGTGGCACGTTCGCCAAGCGTTTGAGCAAGCGAGGCGGCCCGAGCTGGAGTCAGGGGAGCGCCAGCAGATGGTATAGGCTGATCGAAGAATACAGAAGAGTCAACACCCTCATCTCTACTACCACCGCCACTCTCTCCACTTTCTCGTCCCTTCGCGTTGCCGTCGCCTGATCGTGAACATGATTGGGATCGTACGCTGCCGCGTGGCAGTGTGAGCTCCGGACGATGTTGATCTGCAATTGCCTGCCCGTCCAAGACACTCTCAGCTCCATCTTGGCGCATTTTCTGTTCGTGTCCATCATTCGAGCTTTTGGGCTCGCTGGCTCCTGCTTCTCCAGGTCGCTCTTCGCGGGGTCCGTTAAGACGCTCTTGCTCACTCTCTCCTCTTCCTCCTTCATCTTTCTCGTGTCCTTCCACATCCTCCGGAAAGAATGACTTGCTGCGGGGGCTCGGTACGATGGACGAAATAGTGGGAGAAGGAGCACCGGCTTTGCCTCTAGGCTGATCGGAATGAAATGGGCGGGAAAGGGGGGCTGGAAGAGGACCAGGATCAGGACGGACTCGCTGGGGCACCGTCACGTACGGCGCAGCATGACGCCTACTGTCGCCGTACGTCGCATGCCCAGGCGTGGAAAGTGAAAACCGAGTTGACGATCGGCCCAACTCTGGACCACTCGACTGAGTGATGCTCGAAGAACCTTGTGGGGACGAGGCGGAATCGGCCTTCGGGCCGTTCAAGCCGGACTTCACACTTTCCTTCTTCCCTGCCTTCCTTCTACCTGATGAGGACAAGTGAGAGGAGGTGGAGGGGCCCTGAGACGATGAGGGGAGAAACGAGTCCAGGTGGCCGGCCGCGACGGACTCGAGGTCTTCGGCAGGGAAAGTGGCATTGAAGGGTGTTGCCGCCACGGTCGGTGCTGGGGATTGACTAGGTTCGCTCAAGTCTCCTGCCTTGCGCTCTGTCTTGGTGGAATCACAGCCATCCTCGGCCGCCGTCGAACGATCTGGACGTCCGTGGCCTTCGTCAAGCGCAGTAGACCTGCCATTCCTTACCAATCCTTGAATTACTCGTCCTGCTTCGTGCGGCCGAGGCGACTGAGAACTCTGTCGGACCTCCGCCGGTCGTTGTTGCTCTTGCTGATCACCTGCTGCTGGCGGCGGATCGAAATGGTCTGTAGCTTGCCCATTCATGGACAGCATCACGTTGGGAGGATTGTGAGGCAGAATTTAGGGCGTGGTTAGGTCCCCGGTCCCAAAAGCCGTATTCTAATGGGCGGGGAAGAACGTCATGGGGCCTGAGCACATGTAGACAACCCCAGAGCAAAAAGCAGGGAAGTCAGCGACGCTATTGCGGCGAAGGAAGCAGAGTCACGATGCAATCCAGAGATGGCCTCCAGCAAGCTTGTGGCGTGTGCCGCCCAAGTTCGGCCCGTCAATCAATCATCTGCGTCTGCGCTACCTGAAAAAGAAACCGTGAGCGATGAGAAGGAACGCCCGCGGCGGTCGAGGTCCGCCGGCGACCAAGAGCACAGTGGCCAAACGGACGTCTGCATGGATCGCCGCGCAAGAAGAAGACCCGCTCGTCTGTTTACGGAAAGGATGGATGAAGTCGCGAGCAGGACGAAAATGATCGACGTGAGCTCGACGCGTGCACGAATCCTGCCTCCGTTCCATCATCGATCACCGACGATCACCGCCTTGCCGTCGCCCTGTCCGCTGTCGCTCGCAACCTAGCAAGCAACGTTGTCCGCGGCCGTGTCTGTGGTGCCGCTCATAGACGGGGAGGTGAGCAGAGTTTTGCCAGGCTGCGCGAGCGTGATAGAGAGAGTGCGCGGGTGGGCAGCGGCGCTCTGGCGGAAGTCACCTGCTCGTACAGGGGGGCTGATTCCTCTTTTATCACCCTCGTCTCTCTTCCCGTCTTCCTCTCTTCCCCCCGGCCACGTGTTACGTGCCCTTATGTGTGAAAGTCGCCCATTACACTCTGTCTCTCAGCCGTTCCTGCGACAGACAGACAGACCGACAGGTTACGAACGAACGGACGAACGAAACGTACGAACGCGCCCACGCTCGCCCGTTCGCCCTTCCTTCCGGTCCAAAAGGGCCGTCGATCCGTGGTAGTTCGTTGGTTCTGCGGCTGTTTGGCCGGCATAGCGAGCTAGAATGTCGAGTCTTCAGGGCTACGTTGAAAGTGAGCCTGTGCTCGCGCCGCATGGGTCCGGAGGAAAGACGACACGACAAGCGTGCTGAAGGCGTCCTTTCCTTGTTTATCTTCTCCCACTCTCAGAGAAGGTGCTGTTGATGACGCAGGATGCGCGGATCATCGTGGTGAGTGACTTTTGCCTTCGTTATCTTTGCATCATTCTCTTACTCGCCTATATAACTCGGCTGCACCGTCTTTCTTTTTCTCGTTCACCACCTCGCTCTCTACTCCTTAAATCCTTAGGGCACCCTCAAAGGCTACGATACGATGGGCACAGTCGTACTTGCCAACTCTGTCGAACGCATCTTCAGCCTCGACGAAGGCGTCAAGGAGGAGGACCTCGGGCTCTATATCGTTCGCGGGGACAATATGTGGGTATTACATCTGCCTATCGTGTTCCTTTGTCCTAGGCGCTATGATATGTTGGGGAGTGGTTTTTCCTCGGTGCCTAAACCCGCCTTAATGCGTCCTCCTCTCTGGATGACGTTCTTCCCTTTTTCCTTTTGGCCTTCGTTCGCCTCCTTCTCCTTTCTCTCCACGTCGCAACAGAACCCTCGTGGGCGACTTCGACCCGCAAAAAGAGGAAGAGATCGACCTCGACTCAATACGAGCGGAACCCATAGGCGAGATCCGACATTTCTGATCCGCTTTGTCGACTGGCGGTTCGCTGGCTCGCTCGCCTCCCACTCCAAGCCATCCTACGAATCCCTGCGTCTTTGTATTTTCCCGTGCGATTTGCTAGGGAATGGGATGCGATCCTTAGTTGGTACCCCTCTCTGCCCTTCCCGTGTTCGACTTTTGGATTTCATCTCCAAGATGACGACGTCCTTGGACCCCATGAGAAGTATCCGGGAGTCAAAACGTTTCCTTCATATGCTGTTTAATGGACGATCGGCTGGAGCTCGGCGGCAGAAGCACCTCAATCACATTTCCGTAGACGAAATATTCGCTCGAAGCGAGTGCCGAGGAAGATAAGCGCTGCTTCCGTTCGTGTCCGGCTCCCGGGCCAAACAACCCGTCAGCGCCTGCACCCACGCCCCTCTTACGCCCGAGGAGCCGGCCTCCTGACCTGAGGATGAAGTGCGGAAAGCCGACTAGCGATGTGCCCATCCAGCCTCTAGCGAGACGAACAGGTCAATGAGGACAAGGACAGATGGGCATGGCCAAGCCGGGTATGGGCAGATAAGTTCATATCCGACGACTCGACCCAGAGGGCGTCATTTGCCGACGACGACTTAGGTCAAATCTTCGCGTGTCCCGGCGTCGCGATGGTGCATAATGAGGGACGAGGAAAGCACTCTTCAACTGCCGGTCTCAAGACGAGATGGTCAAGTCGACTTCCGCGCTCGGGCCATCGATCCCTGCGCCCACTGCTACGGTCGCTTGAGGCCCGAACTCGGCGATTGTCCGAGTAACCAATGCAGCTGAATCGAGGAAGCCGTTGACAGAGAGGCGAGCATGACGGATGGTTGTTGTTCGAAAGGTGCTAGAAATCAAAAAAGTGGGCGGTGAAAGGACCGTCAACGAAAAGCTTGCTCCAATGGCACTGGCAACGAGCGCTGATGCCCGCCAGCGCCTTACCTCGGGCCCGGCTCGGAGACTCACGCGATGAGGTTGCTGCCTTGCACTTCCAAATCCCTTTTGACCTCGGTCGGCTTGAGCTCCCTGTCCACGTTGAGGACTCGGAATGCCACCTGGGCGTCCTTTGGAGACGGGTAGGGCATAGAGATAGTGCTGTGGTCCTTCGAACAAGGGTGGTGGTCGGCGTCAAAACCCATGCGAGTTCAGAGATATGTCGTGCCTGCCGAGCTCGGCCCTCACTCACACAGTGTGCCACTGCTGGCCGCCGGGCCCGTCGGGCGGTAGGGGCGACATCCTGACGATGGCTCGTGGGCGTTTCCGGCCTTGTGGTCAAGGTGATCGATGATCGGTCGGACGAGTTTTCTCGGCGAACGGGACGAATTAGGGTTGTAGTCCCCGTTCGAGTAGGCACGTGCGTTCTCGCTGGTGATGGTAGACGACGACGTTGCCGACGTCGAACGACCGTCACTGCCGTACCACCATTCTCCGACCTCCCTAGTAACCTCCCGGACCTCCTCTCCACCACCCTCTCCCATGCGCACATGAACACCGTTGTATCGCCCACCACCGCTCGGCGGGCGTCGCGTCCCTCCGAGCCCACGTCCTCCTTCGTTGCGCCTGCCTCCGTTGCTCCCGGTCGCAACATGAGCACGCAGCAGCATTCCCGCCTCTCCTCTTCGCCGACTTCGTCTCGTCAGCCACAGAGCCAGTCCCAGTCCCAGACCTTCAACCAGAACCATGTACCGTCTCAAGTTCAGGCTTATGCTCAAGGTCTCAAGGGGGCGGAACGAGAGCATTGCAGCTATTGTCTCATCGCAGAGTTTGACATCAAAGATGGGAGCACGCTAAGCCACCAGTATCCTGAGCCGACGGGTGCGGACGAGCAGTGAGTGCATGTGACTGACATCTGCATTTCCAGTGGCCGTTCTTTGGAACCCCGTAGCCGAAGCCCGCTGAGACATTGCGCACTCCCTCCTTGGAACACCCACCGGCCAGCTTGCTGGCCGAGCTCATGGTCCCAGACGGAGCGCACGACCGCGCGGAGGACTGGACAATTTTTTTCCTCAACCTTTCTTCCAAGCGCCACTCCGGTAGCGGTGCGGGACACTCGTCGGCAGAAGACGAGCAGGACTATCTTTACGTACTCAACTTGGTGCGAACCAAGCATGACGATACTGTGCGGAGGTGGGTCGGGTTCCCATTCTCGATGCGCTCACCTGCAGCTCTTTAACATGTCTTTCTCTCGTATTCTTTGTGTTCCTAAAGGGGAGCCATGGTCAAGGCGCTGGCGATCTGCACACGACATCCGTTCATCCAAGTGTTCAAGGTCAGCTTAGAGGCGTCGCTTTCCTACGTTCCTTCGGCGACAACTTTCTCATGTCCGCGTTGCCTTTCCGCTCTTGTCTCATCAGCCCATCCTTCTCCTTGCTCTTGACGACTATTTTGTGAACCCTTCCCCTGACTGCCTTGCCCGTCTTTACGAGTCGATCAACAGCGTGGACCTCTCCCTGCTCCCCTCCTTCACTCGAGACGAGAAGTTAATCTTGCGAGCGACGGAAAGGAGAGATATGTTTGAGGAGCGCTTTCTTTTCGTCTACGCCGACAATCAGGCGCAGCAGGGAGGGGTCATTGAGTGGGATGCGAACGGCTCAGGGCACGCCGCCGATGGACAGAGCATCAGTCGCTCCCGGGCTTCGAGCGACGCCTCGGAAAGGCAAGGTGGACCGAGCAGCATAACCAGCAGACCTAGCCTCTTGGGCACCTCGTCAGTGGCGAAAACCTCTCGAAGAGGTACGGACGAGTCTCTCCGTGCCGCCACCCCCACCTCGTCTTTCGGCCGGTCCCTGAGCTCTCAGGGCCATCTCAACGCATTCGGCGGATCCTCCGCCGTCAACCGACCGAAAGATACCCACTTCTTTGATACCAGGATCACCTACGGATCCCACACGATTCCTATTCGATTACCCCTTACCACCTTCCCAGAGGAAGTCGGCGACGTGAGTTTGCCCCGTCTGATATCGGTACGATTCAAAGGGCACGCCTCATGCTGACTGTGATGCTTTCTGCTCTTCACGGGTTGTGTATTGTATCAGTACTCCGTCATCAAACTCATACAAGCCTTTTCCGTGCCCGCGTCCTTCGCATCGACGTCGCATCCCCCTTTCCACCCGCACTTGCACAGCAATGGTCCGCTCACCCACCCGGTCATCCTCATCTTCAACGCTCTCGTGACCGGGAAACGTGTCGTTTTCCTCGGATATGGTCAGCCTGCGGGCCTGGTGGCCAACTTCGTACTGGCCGCCTGCGCGCTCGCCAGCGGTAGCGGCGTCGTCCTCCGTGGCTTTATTGAGCGGGCATTCCCGTACACCAACTTGACCAATGTGGAGACCTTAGAGACTGTGTAAGTGGATGGGTGGTCGTCTAACGAGCTGGATTCGCCTAACAAGAAGGAGGACAGAAGGACTCATCAGTCATGGGTTGGACGTGTTGGTCTTCTACACACAGCCCGGGATACATTGCCGGAGTGACAAATCCGACATTCGAGGACCACCCAGCCTGGTGGGATGTGCTGTGCAACATCGAGTCCGGCAAGATTACCGTCTCCAAGGACATTGCCCCTGCCCCCGTCCCTCAAGTACCCCCCCGACCGTCCATGACCCGGGATGGAACAATCCCGGCTGCTACGATGGGCACGAACACCGGTGGTATCGGCAACATCGTCGGGACTTCCGGCGTGGGCGATAAGCCAAAGGGACCTGATGGGAGTGGCATGCCCGGTGGGCCACCGGTGAGACCGGATTCGACCGACAACGTGTTCATGGAGGACGTGAGTTCCTTGCCTCCGCGAT
Source organism: Peribolospora baueri (assembly GCA_029717555.1). Taxonomy (NCBI): domain Eukaryota; kingdom Fungi; phylum Basidiomycota; class Peribolosporomycetes; order Peribolosporales; family Peribolosporaceae; genus Peribolospora; species Peribolospora baueri. The sequence goes on along the minus strand of JAMDHS010000076.1, from coordinate 65,384 downwards.
GACGGCTCGTCAGATTTTGTCCAACGGTATTGATATTGGCCATTTTCCCACTCGCTGACTCGCCCAGATCACCGCCTCGATTCAAGCACACTTTGGCGAATCGGCGATCCGCTCCCGCCTTACCGACTATGTCGCTCGATTCGTGCGCGTCGCGGCACGTTACGAGGAAGAGGTGTACGGTTCCACCTCCATCGGCCTACCCAGTCAGCCGTTCCTCAACGGTCAGCTAGGCTCGGGCACCGTGTTCGTGGATGATCAGACAAAGCAGCGGGAATTGACGAGCAATGCTACTCGGATCGAGGGATGGAGGGTGACAAAAAGTTATCGCTACCATTGCCAGGTCAGTCGCATCAGACCTGCCGCATGAGCGCTCTTATGTGTCTGTCCTGTCGTTGGACGGTTTCAGCTGACGAGAATGGTGCACGTTGCTGCGCGTACATTTTCGCCTCCGCGACAGGATTTTCGACGCTCTCTCGAGCGGCGAACAATCCGCAACTTTGATGTTGGCCACCAGCTGTCGCGGCTCAAGTACGCACGTAAGCTCTCTCATGCCGAGGCTGGCATGATCCTGACCACCATGGGGCGAAGCGTCAAGAGCAGCGAGCAGGTCATCGAGGTGAGCTCGTTGGCTGTGCCTCCCTTTAGGCCAGCGAGCCGATGTGGTTTTCGCGGACATCTGCGGAATGAACGCATTCTGATCGTCCCCTTTTTCCCTCCCTCCTAGCTTCTCGCTCTATTACCACAACACTCAGGCGGACTGATACCTCTCGGCATCGGTCTGTTCCACCCTGACCCCGTTATTCGCGACGGTGTGCTAGATCTCTTCATCACGCTCGCCCAGCACGCCGTGGGGAAGAAGTTTGTCCAGTCACTCAACGCCTTCCACCGCATGGCGTTCAACAGACTGAGCTCGGAGCGTCTGGCGGCGCTAAAAGAGAAGGAGGCGAGGGAGAAGGAGTGGGAGGAAGAACTGGGTAGGAGAGAAGAGCAGGTCGGCCGGAAGGGCGGCGGCTTCCACTCCACGAGCCTGGGAGGCGCAAGCAGCGCGGGCGTGGGTGGGCTGCCATCATCGTCAATGGTGCCCCATCTCACCTCTCAGCCACAAGATCTCTGAACGAGGCCTCTGCACGAGACGGGCGGGGCTCACCGCTTCATCGGCCAGACTGGACCTGGCCTATCCGATCCCATCTCTCTTCGTTTCTCACTTTTTTTTTTCTCCGGCCGCCAGCATCTGCTTGTATTCTAGCTCGGACCGGTGTCAGGCAGGACAAGCTCCTTCGGACCATGGACGGCGCGATGGAAGGGTATCTATTTCAGACGCATATACCCGACAGGCGAGCGTCGTGAAGCTAATGAATCGGGAAACGAGCGGTTTGACCACCGAAAAGGGCCGGTGCTCACGGTTGCGGACGGGACGCGTACGAAGTGACCTGAACCGCGGGGAAAGGAAAAGATCTGCTCAATGGAGACGAAAATTCAGAGCTGCCATGGTCAGTCAACGATATGCGAAAGTATGACGCTCGTATATGCGCTTCGACGGAAGCGCTGGACGGGCCTCGATTCCTTGTCAAGTTCGCGAAAGCGTCTCCGGACCGTGTCGAGACGCCGTGAGCGCTGCCTCACCTTCTCGGCTGGGTCACTCCGCCGATTCGGCTTTTGAACCGTCGTTAAAGTCCTCGACCACTTTCCTGAGGTTGCCCCTGGTTGCGATAAAGTGGCGGTGCAGGTCGACTGTTCTCGGCACGAGTCGGAACGTTCGTGTATCAGCGTTTCGTTCGGAGGGCGGCAGATAAGGGAAGAGACAAGGGGATGGGGAAGAAAATGCGGAGAGATGATACTCGAAAACATCCGCTTCTCACTGTGCTTCCTCTCCACCTCTCTGACCCTGTCGTACCGATCCAAGGCGGTCTGGGCGGCGCGCTCGCCCTCGCTCTGCGCGCGGGAGAGCATCCAAGCCTTGACCTCCTCGCACACCGAGTCGGCTTCCTTGTAGAGATCTTTATTTCGCGCCCGTCAGTGGCGGGTAGCGTGGAGCGAAGGGGATATTGCTCCGCAGAAGGGGTCCACGGAAGGAAAAGCGACGCGGACTATCCCGTCCATGATCCGCTCCTCGCGCGCCCGTCCCATCTTATCTCAGATCTGCTCAGCTCACCTTGGAGCTTAAGCTTGGCCTCCTCCCGCAAGCGCAGGAAAGGCTCTTCGATCTGCTCGCCAAAGTTCGTTGGCTCCAGCACGTCGTCCACGCTGAAGGTCTGCCGCGCCGTCTGACGAGCTCGGGAGACGGCGTCGATGGGCGAGGTGAGGGTGGTGGACGAGGTGGTCGAGTTCAAGTTGGTCGACAAGGTGGTCACGGCTTCTGGACCCGTCCTCCCCTCCGTCCCCGGGGAGGCTTCGAGGACGGCGACGGGGTCCGGGTGGTGCGACGCGAGGGCGGCGTCGCCTGAAGGGACGAGGAGGACGTTAGAAGTGGAGCTGCCGGAAGACTGGGGAGTCATGTCGAAGGGGAGAAGGACGGCGCAGATGGTAATTGGCTCAGCCACACACGATCACAAAAAGTTCGACTCGTTCGTCGTCGTGCCCGACGTAGGTGGTCGCGAAGATGGAGGTAGGAAGTCGCTCGGGGAGCGCGTCCCGTCGCGTTCTATGCGCATAGATGGGGCGCGTTAAGGGGGAAAGCCCCGAAGGAGCTGCGCTTTGGTGTAAGAAGGGGACTCTTGAAATGGTGAATTGTACCGTCCTGGTGTCCCGTTCAAAGTGTAGGCTGGCCCGAGTCGGTCCGTTATGTGTCTGAGCATGACCGGAAGCGCCGCCGCCGACGACGACGACGGCGGCGAGATGAAGCCTTGAGCTCGATTCGCATCCGAGAGCTCCGCCCCAATGTCTTCGAGTCTTTCCGTGAAGACAAGCCGCACCAGGCATCTCGCGCTTCTCCGCACGCCCCATATCGTACATGTATCACTCAAGCACACTCTACGTATAGGCGTATGACAATACCCATTTCAGGGTGGACTTGGTCGTTTCGTGTTCGCACGCGTCGCGGAGGGCGAGTAGAGTGCGATTGGAACGGGTATGGATAGGGCCTGACCATGTAGCTTCTCGGGGATCGGCCTCAGGTAGTCTCCCAGTGCAGAAAGGGCGGGAGTTCGGCGAGCTCAGCGCGGACCTCGTCCATCAGTTCCCCAAGCTCTCCGGTGAGCCGGGAGCGTCTGAGGGGTGCGGCAGACGGGAGGGCGAGATGGAAGAATGACATGAGCGGGAGCGTTACATACGAAGGACGAGCGAGGAGTGAAGACGAGAAGCGGCTCACAGGTCGTCCTGTTCCTTCACCTCTTCCGTTTCGTCTCGCCCTTCCAGTTGAGCCACCTTGCGGAGCTGGTCTCTTTTGACGGTCTGGAGAAAGAGAAAGAGGCGCGAAGAGTTGAGGTATGCGAAAAGGAGCCTTTCTCAAGGAAAGGCCAGACCGCTGCGAGGTGTAAACAGGCCAAATAGCACGAGCAAAACACACCGCTCTCAGCCTGAGATTCTCCAAATCTTGTGTCTTGCCAACCAGCGTGGCGAGCCTCTCCGCCTCCGCCTCCGACCCCGCAATAGCCGCGGCACGAAGCTCGGTCTGGACAGTGCGGAGAGTATGAGAACACTCTAGGAGACCTTCGGTGACGATGCGGAGGATCTCGCGCATCTCCAGAGGTGCGGACGCTTCAGTGGCGCCGAGATGCTCGTTGAAGGCGCTTTAAGGGAGGAGAAAGAAAGAGGATGGGAAAGAAAGGAAAAGAAAGGGGAAAAGAAAAGGATAGGAAGGAAGTAGGAAGAAAGAGGAAAAGATTGTGAACGGTGCCCGTGAGAGAATCCATCGACGACGCCGTTCGACTCCCCGAGTGACGGCATGGATCGGCGCATGCCGCCGGCTCGGCTGGACTCACTCGTTGTATTCGGCATAGATAGCTTCCCTCCTGCCCTGAGCGTCGACATACGCCTTGAGCGCCGCTCGCACCTCGCTCTCTCGTCCTCTCGGGCCGCCATTGCCGTTCGATTCGGGTGCGGCGGCGGTGTGGGCCTCTGGCCGACTGGGCTGTTCGACGACCAAGGGAGAGGAGCCATCGTCTGTGGCCGTTGTTGTTGTTGTTGTTGTCGCTGCAGCTTCCGCTGCGGCTGTGGCGGTGGATCCAGTGCCGTTTGGGGCGACGACAACGCCACTGGCAGGCGAAGGACGATGGTGGGACATGGTGTGTCTGTGTCTGTCTTTTTTTCTCATCCGTCGCTCGCAGCGATCGAGGTGGCGTGTGCGATAGCGACGATGCAAGTGATCGACGGGAGCGCCACGTGTCCTTGCTATCGTTGTCGGGCGCTGAGTGATGTGATTGGCCCTTGCGCTGGCCAGCGGTGGGGACGAGTCAGTGCGAGTGTCGCACCGCGTCGTCACCGCCGTCTCTCCGCGACGCCTCGGCCTCGGCGGTGACCATCAGCTCGCCGTCGCTTGCCTTCGAACACCATCACCTCCGCACCACACCTCGCTCTGTCCTTACCTGGCCCACTCACACCGCTCTTCCTCGAGACCGGCGAGCGGTCATCGCATCGCCTCGCGACCGATTCGCTTCGCCGTCGCCAACTCGTTCCCCGCACCCCTCGCATCGCCCGGCGCTGTACGCTGGCTCCCCTGCGGACAGGTTCGCCGAGGGTCATCATCGCTTTCTCCCCAACGTCGCCCCCATTGTCACTCTCTCGTCTCTCCCCGCCTTCTTCACCCCTTCCCCTCCCTTTGCTTCACCATCCTCGAGCTCGGCTCCCCCAGCTGACTCGTATCCGCCGCCCACACCTCGCCGCCCGCGCCAGGGCCTCGTTTGTACATGCCCCGATCGCACCCCGCCGAGCGTCATGGACAGAGACAAACGAATGGGAGCGTGCACCATACGCTTCACCGCCACGTCCACTCCCTCGACCCCCGGCGCCCGCACGACGACGACCACGACGATGATGATAACGACGGCACGCAATCGCACTCATCATCACGGCCCTCCCCCGGCGTGCTAGATGATAGGTGAGAAAGACAGAGCGAGAGAAAGAGAGAGAAAGAGAGAGTGTGTGCGCATGTGTGTGAAGGGACGCTCCCTCTCGCCGCCCAACTCCCGCGCTCCCCTGCTCTACTACATCCACTCCCACCCGCGCGTCGGAACCGGCACTTTTCGTCCTGTGTCGCAGTCTGACTGGCCGACGTGACTGCATGCCTGACTGAATGCAATCACCTTTCTCTCCTCCATCGCCATCGCCCTCTTCTGCTTTCTACTGCCCCTCTCACCACTTTCGATGACGCATAAATCCATTTACCCGCCTACGCTCCAGCCCCAAAGTCGCCGCCACTCGTATGGAACCGAGTCGTTCGGCGACCCGGCTGTCGTCGTCATCGTCGTCATCTTCTCGTCCCGTCTCGCTTGACGCTGGCCTCGGTCGTTCCTCTAGATCCTCACGTTCGCACACAATGATGACATCCGAACCCCTCGGAGAGGACACCGGCCACGGCTTTGACCCCCGTCACCCCAGGCTCGCTCCGGGGGCCTTGCCGACCAAGGAGGAAGACCTCATGTACGACTCTTTCACCAACGACGAGGCCGGCGAGGCTCTCAGACCTCGTCTCGGCTCCGCCGCCCAAGTTGCCAGCGAAGATGCCTTTGAAGAGAACGAGGTTCTGGATGACATCGACTCTCGAGAACACGCCTGGGATCCTTACCGGACCCGTCCGTCCCGTGCGCCCGACGTTCGTCACCGTCTCCGCTCCGAGCAGGCGGACGACGAGGAATTCATCGAGTATGCTCACTGGGATGTCCTTCACTCGGCCGAGCTCGGCCGCCCGACCGACGTCCTCCTCCTCGGCTATCGCGACGGCTTTCGAATCTTTTCTCGCGGCGTCAGCGCGTTCCCTGAGAGCTCCAGCCCCGGCGGATTCATGCACTTTGACTCCGCCGCCGTCGCCGAGGAGAAGGAAGGCAACCCAAGTGTTAGAGCCATGGCGAACGGAGAAAGTGCGGAGATGTTTGAGCTGGCTAACGTCAGGAGAGGGAGCGTGGGCCGGGTCATCGGCGCCAAAGTGCTTCCCGCCCCTCCTTCCGTGAACGTGACTTCTAGTTGTGACAAGGACCTTCGAGGACCAAAGGCGGAAGATACTGCCGAGGAGGACGTGTATTCATCCTCACGTCCCCTGATCGCTTTGGTCTCCTCTGTCCCTCACGACGCCGATTCCCCGACGAGCGTAGTCATTTACTCACTCAAAGACCACGAGGTGGTGAAGCGCATCCCTCTTTGCCAGCAACGACAAGCGAATAAAGGTCGAGCGGTGGAGAGCGACGGCGGCTATGGCTTCACGAACGCTGAAATAGACGCAAACGAAAGAGTTTTTATTGTTGTGAGTCCCATCGTTGCGAACGCTTTTTTTAAAATCCTGTCGAGCCCGGCTGACTGGCATCGCTATGTGTCCCGCATCCCTCACCCCATCCCACTCCGCGGCCTATAGGCGACGTCGGCGCCACCAACATTGCACGTCTTTTCCTTGGTCACGCTCGAGCCCCTTTATTCTCCTCTCATGGACATTGCCCCACACCCTCTCACCTCGCTGCCCATCTTCGCGCTCGGTGACTCGCGCCTCCTCGCCTACGGTACCTCTCGCGCTCCCACAGGCTCGTCATCACGATCCAGGCGTCACCCCGCCAACGATATTATAGCCCGTAAAGACTATTTCACCTCCCCTTCCTCCGTCTCTGCAGCCGTCGCCAGTCCTAGCACCTTCTTGCAGTCCACCACGAGTCAGGCCACCGCCGCCGCCGCTCAGGCGGCGAACGCGGCGGCTCATGCCGCTTGGAGCACTGGCGCGTTCGAACCGGACGCAAAGGTGGGCGATGTGGCAAAGAAGGTTGGCGAGGGTCTCATGAGCGGGATGAGGAGCCTTAGCGGTTGGGGTCGCGGTTACCTCGATGGCGTCAAGGCCAGCTCCGGCTTCGTACCCGGTCCGGAGCTCAAGAAGACGTTGAGCAAGTCGGCTCCTCAGCCCACCACCCTCGGCGCCGCTTTCTCTCCTGTCAAACCTTCTTTCGGTACGACAGCGCGCGGCGGCTCGACCGGCTTGGTTTCGTCGTCGCTGTCCTCTTCTCACGGCGTGGGCTCGGTCGTCGTCCTTGATCTCTTCGCTGGGCCCGTCTCCACGGCCGGCAACCAGTCCTTGTCGCCCATGGCGGTCGCTCATTTCCGTCCCGCGCACATTCCACTCGCGCGGCTCTCTTTCAATCCCACCGGATCGTTGCTCTTCGTCGCCGATGCCCTCGGGAACACGTTCCATATCTTCGAGCTTCGGCCTCCCGGACGCTCCTTTGCGCCTTCTCACCGCGGTCGAGCTCAGCTTCACGGGCATCGCCGTGGGGCGTCGGACGTCGCTTCCGCTGTCGCTGGCACCGACACGGGTGCGTTGCCTCCCCCAGTGTGGCACCGATACAAGCTGTTCCGCGGTCTCACTCCCGCCATCGTACGCGATGTCAAGTGGAGCGCAGACAGCCAATGGCTCGGCGTCTGTACTGCCAAGGGTACTGTACACCTATACGCCGTCAATCTCTACGGCGGCAACCCGCATGTGGAAGGACACCTCCATGGCAGGGTGGCCAACACCAACCGCCTAATGGGGCTCAGCGTTGGTCTCAAAGCCGTGGGCAGGACCAAGCCAGCGGCAGATGTGAGTAGGGCATATGCTGCGCAGGGAGACAGTTCAGAAGACAAGGACGCCATGGCGTGCAAGCCTCCCCCGCTGCCCGCCGCCTCAGCTTTCCTCCTCCTGTCTCCCTCGCGAGGTCAGCTGCTTCAAGGGTCCGACGACTCTGGTCTCACCGTGTCCGCGTCGCCCACCGCCGTCCACGCTGGCTTGCAGGCATTGTCGCGCCTGTCCGCCGTCGTCGCTCGTTCAGCTGGCACTCGTCTCGGGCTGCCTTCGGCCCCGTTGGTACAGGAAGACAGGCTACTACCGGGCGCGGCGGAGAAAGCTCTCCTCGGTCGACAGGAACTGCTCGTCTTCCATCCCTCCCAGCGTTCCCTCGGCCTTCACCGGCTCACCTTCGCCCGTGCTCCGGCCCCCGCTTCGACCGCCGCCAACTTTTCCCCGGCGGCGCTGAGCGCAGCGGCTTTCGGCACCTCCCCTCGCTCCGTCTCCGCTTCCAACTCGGTCGCCGGGTCCCCTCGCGTCTCCGACTTGCAAGGCGGCGGTAGGGGTAGGTCGAGTTCCGGCCTCACGCAAGCTTTGCATCACGGTACGTCGTCGGCCACTGCTGGTCAGCGTGCCGCCACCTTGCGCAGGGACGAGGACGAGGACGGTCTGGTGGGGGAGATGAAGATGGTTGGCATTTGGGAGCTGGCCCGGGACGACGAGCACGGTCAGGAGAACAGGCGTCTCACCGCCGTGGAGAGGAGGGAAGGGCTGGAAAGGTCACCTTCGTCACAAGGCGCAGGACCGGCCTAGTGAGTGGCCTGAAGGGGCACCACACTTCTCCGCTGCTTTCTATGTGGCTGACCGTTTCGTTTCATTTTGATTCCTTGCAGCTGGGTGTCGAAAGCGGAGATCGAAACCTTCAGTCGATCGAGCAAGATGCTTCCCACGCCCATCTACCTCTCTCATCAGTTCACCTTCCACGCGTATGACTCGGCCGGCATGTCGACGGCTTCCAAAGGTAGCCACGCCGGTCTCTTCGCCATCGTCAACGTCGACTCTCGCCTGCACCGGATGGACGTGCGCAAGGAGGTGGAAGTCAGAGCAGGGGAGACTTTTGCGAACTCGGAACATGCTGGTCATGTCGGCATCGGTCGTCGGCGTGGGCACGACGGCGAGAAGGACGGCTCAGAACCTTCGTCTTCGTCCTTTGACGAGCCCATCGCTTCGGCCATGGCCTCTGGCCTCGATCCCGAAATGGCCATGCTCTCTCGCTCGCCCAATCCGATGATCCCTTGGTGGGCCAACGGCCAGCCAGGTCGCGCACCCCGTTGGACGGACGGAATCCCCATCCGCTCTGTCGCTGGCGGAATCAACCAGGGCGTACGCAGCGCGTGGAAAGAGCTCGATCGCGTTCGTGCCGCTCGCACTCTGACCGTCTCGTCTAGAAGCGTGGCTAGTGACCTCGAACATGGACAGGCGAAAGCGCGGGAGGAAGCGCGGCAGCGGCAGCGGCAGCAGCAGCAGGTTGGCGCCGATCTACATGACGATCGGCCGAGCACTGTGGACTTTGAAGATGAAGATGCCGTGTTCCCGGAGATGCTGCCTCCTTTTGTGCCTGCTGAAGCGGCGATCGACGCCGACGTTGATCCCGGATCGTCCTTGGGCGCTGAGCACGCAGAACGGTTCGGTTCGCCCGTCGGCTTGGGGATTCGCGGGCAGGAGGAGTCTGGCTCGGCGGACTCGGCCGGCACGCTATTCACGAACGTGAGCGATTACGAGGACGACGATGGAGGAGACGACGGCTGGGGCGACTTCTTCGAGGCCGCCGGTCTTACGCCCCCCGTACCCTCTGGCAAGACGCGCTCCAGGGCGCCTTCGCGGGACGTCGAGCGCACTCGTGGAGGTGCTCTTGACGACAACATGGATACCCTCGACGTCGCGGACGACTTTACCGTCGGCGTGTTCGATGAAGAGGAGGAAGGACGGAGGGTGCATCTGAATCGTCACCAGCAGCAGAGATCGTCCCCTTGCGAACAGCAGCAGCTACAACATCAAGAAGTGCAGCAACAGCAGCGGCAGAGACAGAAGCTAGCTTACTCCGTGCACGCCACACCGTCCTCCCGTCGACTCAGCTCGGTCGGAAAGGCGAGCGCGGACGCCGGTGCCGGCGACTCGTTTTCTTCCAATAGCCCTACAGAGCAAGAGCCTCCTTCTAGCGAGTCTCGTCCGCCTAGCCGGGCTAGCAAGAACAACAGCGACGGCCCGGGCTCGGGTCTCGGATCAGCTAAGAAGGCTGACTTTCATGGTGCGCCCGAACAGCAGCAGCAGCAGCACGGCGGCAGTCCGAAGAAGAAGAATAAGAAGAAGGCGAGGAGCGGTCAGAGCTCGAGGGCGCAAACGCCTTTGCCGTCTTGACGCGCATCTGCTTGATTGGCGAGATGAGAGAAGGAAAGGGAAAGGCGCGTCTCGAGATAGAGCGGTAGAGGAGGTTGGAATGGGGAGGGGCGATTTCACGGACTTGACGGGCCGACGGACGGACAGACGAGGGGGACGAACGATACCCTCTGCACACGCTAGCTCGATATTCGACCAGCCTTCGCCGTGCTCGCGTCTCCGCCTCGCGGATCTCCACCCAATCTCTCTCACTCTTTCCCTGTTCTCTGTCTCTCTGTCTCTTTGTCTCTCTCTTTTTCTCTCTTTCCGTTTACTTGCGTACGTGTTCATCTCCTGACTAGTTGACACCTCTACCCCAGATAACATATACACCCAAACCTCTTACGAGCAAATTATATGAAATCAAATAAGACCGAAATCATTGAACCGTAGTATTAGTGAAGGAAACGAAGTAACGGAAGCACGCACCGTGTTGACGAGGCCTCGCTTCTAAGTTAATCCAAAGAGGTCCTAAGCAGCAGATGTCACCAGAAAGAAAAGGGAGATGATCTGGTTTCACCCTTATCAGCCGATGGCGGGACGCTGGGGAGGTGTGGCTAGACGCGTGTTGAAAGAAGATAGTTTTGTGTGACGAGCAGCAGGGGAACAGGGGCCTGTGCGACAGACATGACGACGTACGAGACAGCCGGCGATCCCTGTGTGACTGACGTGAGGGAACTCGCTCTTTCATCGCTTTCCGTCCCCTCGACATATCGGTCTCTCTCTCATCCTGGCTCTTTTTGATCCAAACCGGGGGGGGGGGGGGGAAAGCACGACGAGCGTCCGCCTTCCTTCAAATTTGTTGTCATGTATGGAGGAGGGCTTTTGTCGTCTCCCTGAGAAAACATGTGGTGGCTATGACGGTAGAGCGATGGAGGGGTGTGCGGAAGCCGCATCAATTGGTGGGGGACAGGGGGGGGAATCAGGACGAGGGATGTTTGGCGTGCCGGCCTGCGCCGACTATTCCACACCTGCCACCTTCTTGCCGTGCTCAAACACTTTCTTCCTCTCCTCTTCCGTTCCAAGCTCGATCCCTTTCACCTCCTCAGCCCTCGAACCACGGTGCCAAAAGCCTTGGAAGAATTCGGGGGAGAAGAGGAGGTGGGCCATGTACTCCCCGCAGTTGTCGGCGGAGGTACCGAAGGCGGTGAATAAGCCGTTGGCGACGAAGCGGAGCGGTGCGGAGAAGGACGAGGTGATGTTGGTCTTGACGACGCCTACAAGGGGAACGGCAGTCGGAGGAAGCATGTGGGATGGCGCAGGACGTATTGAATGTCCGCTCGCTCATGCCCAAACGCAGACGGAGCACGACGTGATGAGATCTTGGCGATACACACTCACCTGGATAAGCGTGAATGAAGGACAGGCCGGGGTTTTCGTCGGCGAGAGTCTGATACCCAAGAAAGGGTCGTTGGCGGGAAAGAGAGAATGGACATTGGCGCTGCCACGGCGAAGAGCAAAAATTCACCAGTCACCGCATCCGCCGGCTCACCTTGACCATCCAGTCGTTGGAAGTGACGGTCGTATTTTGGGCAGCCCTCAGCCAGCGGGCCCTGCCCCTGACCCCGTCGCAGTCCTTAGCGGCCTTCTCGAGATCGAGGTCATCCAAGTCCATTCCTCCACCCCTCCCGGGGGCGAGGACGGTGAGGATGCGAGCCTCGTGCCCGAGATCGTGGGCACGCCGGAGGAGCGGCAGAAGGGACAGGGTGAGGGTAAGGCGGGCATAGTAAGACAGTGCCAGCTGAGGGAAGAAGAAAGAGTGAGTAAGGAGAGCATGGGTGCGTTCAGTGTTCTCCCCTATCTGATTGTAACCGACCTCGTCTCATCGGACAGGTACTCCGGCGATAAAGCACGAGGAGGTCACGAGGCGGCCACGCGCCTCACCTTTCTCTCAAGCCCCTCCTCCGTCTTTTCGCTGCCGGCCAATGAGACAAAGCCGGGGGTGAGAACAAGATAATTGACCCTAGAGAGGCCTTTCTCCTCCTTGAGCACCCTGGCCAGCTCCCGGACGTTCGTCATGGACGTCGCATCGCATCGGACGAACTCGGCTTTCCCCGCCTGCTCGGGCTCGGATGCGCTCGGAGGGGGAAATGGCAAAGAGGCGATCACCTCGTTGGCCGCGTCTTCGTTCCGGCCAGAGAGGAAGAGCTGGATACGGCCGTTGGTGTGCCTGTTGAGGGCGCGGGCGATGCCGGCGCCGATGCCGGACGTTCCACCGAGAAGGACTGCGACGGGGGCGGGCTTGGTAGAGGCAGACGGGGAAGAGAGGGAGTAGAGAGCGGAAGCGGCGGACGAATTGGCCGTGCGGACGGAAGAGAGGGTTAGCGCCATGATGAGAGCGATGCGCTTGGCTTGCCTGGAGATGGAAGGATATAAGCGTGCAAGCGGTCGGTCACACCTGGCTTATCTTATCCGAGCGATGGACGAAGAGGATGCCGGCGATGATGCGTCGTCACCAACGTCAGCTCACCAGCAAGATCGGCCGGCAACTGTGCATGATGACATCGTCTGCGGATCGCAGGTAGGCACAAAGGTGCGATCACGCATCGAACGCTCGCGCCCAATGAATGCCCAACGGCTCCCTCATCCTGCTCGTTGGCCCTTACGGCGCCCATCAGAGAGACGGACGGCTGAACTGAACACTGGAACCGCCCAGCCTGGCCCAGCCCTTCCTTGTCGAGCCCAAGTTGGACTAAGGCCGCGTCGAGCCGCGCTTTCGCCGCTCGGCGTTTCGGAGTTATCGCCGCGTCTCGACATTTTCCTTCGCCCGTCCGCCCCTCTTCTTCCTCCACCACTCATCCACCTTCGTATCGTCCATCGTCCCCTTCGTCTCCCCGAGTCCGACCGCTGGCCTCAACGCTGACCACTGAGCTCGTGAGTCTCTTTCTCCTCGCCGTTCCTCTCTGTCTTCGTCCCCGCTAGAGGAACACGGAGGAGGAGGCGGTCGCGACGACGAAAACAGGTTTCCGTCGCCTGACCATCATCACACCATGAGGGCGCAACTTTTTAATAATATCTGAATCACCTGAGCGTCGTCCCTCCTCACGTCGTTCGCTCTTCTTCCCGTCCGTTGTCCCCTCCGCTGCGTCGACGTCGGATTACTTAGCCCGCGCGTGGAGCTGCGGTGAGAGGCAGGACTGACCCTTCTTTTCCTCTTTACGACCGCTCCACCGTCGCAGACCCTCCATTCTTTTTTCTCCCCCGCCTCGCTCGTCCCCAACGTCGCCAGCACGCTTCCGCGAGGTGAGCTCTTCTTTCGTCCTTCCCATTTCTGTTCGTACCTCCCCCACTCTTATATGTCCTCTGCGCCGGACGGGAGATGATGGTCCAAAAAATCAAACTAGATTCGCGTTTTCTTAGTGGACGACAAATTGCATTGGACTGATCTCTTCCGGCGCTCTGATCCACACGCGAGACGGCCGTCGGCATCGTAGTGGTACTGTATGAAGTGCAGTGCATTGACATGGCTTTCGTTTTATCACTTTCACTCTTCGCGTTCAGGTGTTAACGAAGGACTAGCCGTCGCATGTATCCAAGTGCTTCGCATGGTGAGTTCGGTTCTGTTCTCTCGCGGCACAATGGCGGTCATCGAGAAGATGGGAACGGGGACCGTTGTCGGGGCCGGGAGACATACTGCGAAGATGTTCATCTTTGGCGTTAACGCGTCAAAGCTGGAAATTACCGTCCGAGGGGGGGCAAAGACCCTCTCACCTGAGGACACTTAAGGCTGATTACTGAGCTGTAGGCGTGGAGAAGGATACTTTTATGATGATGACAACGGGGTTGAATGTGGAAAGAAGTAGAGTGCCGATCGGTGGCTGACTCTTCTTCTGTTCTTCACCTGGTTCGTATTCAGACCACGCACCTATGTTCGATGAGGCGTTGCGCCGAGCCTGGTCGTCAAGGTGAGATTCTATTTGCAATCTTTTCTCCTTTCTTTCCTTCTTCTTCCGTTTCCTTCGCGCCGCCGAAGGAGGGACGTCAACGCCCCCTATTCATGATGAGCCTATCAAACTCACGACGGTCAACTTAGGGTGGAGTAACGCCCCACCCGTTGACGAAAATGCTCGCCACTAAACCAAATTTCGAGCAACCACTCTGATCTTTTCGCGCCGCACCCCTTCTTTGATCGTCTTCGCTCGTCGTCCTTTTTCGCTTTTTGTTGGATTCGCTTTCAAAGGTGTATCGGGATGCTCCGGATGGCTCTCTGACGCTGTGCAGACCATCTTCTTTATCCGATCGACAGATTTCTCAAAGCTCAAGCCAAGGCCGAGAGTCCTATCCGTCGGTAAGTCAATACGTCCGTGGTGCCCATCACTTGTAGCTACGAAACATGCCAGCGACCGAACGAAGTGCGAACCCATTCTATCCTCGAAACGGTGTGCTGAATGCGAAAGTGCTTGAAAAACGTCTGAGCGATTGCATGTCCGGCAAGGCGAATATGAGGTGTGATGCTAGAGGCTCCAAGATCGAATGTGCGGTCGGCTCGACCATGCAACGATGCGAAACTAAATTCGGGTACCGTAGCTGCGGTTGGTTTGCCCGTAAGTAATCCAACGCCACGTCGAGCCACTCGACTCGACTCAGCGCATCGAGCCGTCGAAGTAGACCGGCACGCCGTAGACCACGACGGCCGCGCCGGTCAAGTAAGGCAACCTGCAATCGCCCCTCGCCTGCGCGACGGCGCGGACGAGCGACATGCGTCCTCCTCCTCCTCCTCCTCCTCCTCCTCCTCCTCCGCTGTCACCGCGTCGCGGCCACCCTTTCTTGCCCGCGCCAGACGAATTGGAACCGGAGCGAGAGCTTGAAGGACGACGACGGTCCGACGCCGCGTCTCCTCCTCCTCCCGCGCTTCCTCCCTCTTCGCTCTTCGGTGAAGCCGCCTCCGACTCTGACGGCGGCCCGAGGCCGATTCTGGAAAAGACAGACTCGGAGACGGAATCCAGTTCGCGGTCTGTCGTGTCCCATAGGTTGGCGACGAGGGCGGGGCTGTGTGATGGCGGAAGGGATGGGAGGCAAGGGGAGTGGCGAAAGAGGAAGAGGAAGAGGGAAGAAGGAAGATGTGGGGAGCGTTGGGAAGGTAAATCGAGCGAGAGTATGAGTAAGAGAGGAAAAAGGGATTTTTGTTTAGAGGGCGATCATTCTGTTCAGATTCCTCTTTTCTTTTCTTTCCATCCCGCAGCCGAAGCGCATCTCGCGAAACACTCACCATCCAGCGAGCATGTAGTTCCAGGGCGTGCCCGTGCGGTCAAAGTCGCCAGCGTCGCGGAGAAGGCCCGAGGAACAGCCCCAGAGCATGGTCGTCGCACATCGATGGAGGGAGCGGATCTTGTGGGTGCGCGCGTATTGCTCTGCACCGGAGTGGCCGAAATACCTGTAGAGGGAATGACGGAGCGTTGAGCAGCCTGGCCACGAAAGAGAGGCGAGCGGACGGCGTGAGGACAACCACGAGGAAATCATGCTCACAACACCAGATCGTTCCTTTCCAGCGCCTTTGTAAATTCGTCCGGCCTAGGCGCTCGTCCAGTGATGCCCGCCCATCCCAGCTCCGCTCTCTTGCTGTTGAGCCAGGGCGAGAATCGCTCCTCGCTGTGCTTCAGATCGCCGCTGGGGTTGAGGACGTAGAAGGTACGGCGGACGTCCACGCAGAGCGTCGGGTCCTGGACAGCTCGTGAAGACTCATCACTGGCCCCACCCTCGTTCTCGTCTCCGTCCTCATCCAGGGTCCGTCGCTCGCTCGACCGTTCAGTGTGCTGCTCCTTGAGATGACGCGCGAGGAACAGACGGTCCTGCAGGAAAGCCAAGGAGGGGACCCGGCTGACGGCCTGGTTGCGAAGAACAGGTATCGACTCCCATGGAATCGGCGACATATCCTTATCCAACACCAGGATGACGTGCCGGTCTGGCTGACGTGTGCCCGATTCCTTGTTTTTGGCGTGGAACTCTTCGAGCGCTGAGCGGAGGTCCAAGCAAACCTGTGTTCGTGGAACGCGGATCAAAGCGGTCAGATATCCAGCCTGCGCTGAGCCCCACGGACGGTAGGTAGTCGCCGCTTACCGTGTCCAGATCAACTTCGTCACAGGCGATGGGAACGCCGTTGAGTTGGTACACGTCCATCAAGAAGTAAAGCAGATCCTCCAACTCCTCGTCTTCGCAGCCCGGAGGGAG
Source organism: Peribolospora baueri (assembly GCA_029717555.1). Classification (NCBI taxonomy): domain Eukaryota; kingdom Fungi; phylum Basidiomycota; class Peribolosporomycetes; order Peribolosporales; family Peribolosporaceae; genus Peribolospora; species Peribolospora baueri. The sequence continues at coordinate 49,108 of JAMDHS010000076.1, read as the reverse complement.
AGCGGAGAAGCATTCGAAGACGTCGTCTTGAAGCCGGACTCGCGACGCCTTCTTGCCTTCGTGCGCGCCAGGCAATCCCTTCTTGAGGATCTCGTCAAACCGGGTTCGGAGCGCCGCTTGAGCACCGGCATCCGTCGTCGGTGCTTCGCAGAAGATGCTCTAGGAAACGGAAGATTCGAACGGTCAATCTCCGGCGCCTGTCCCATGGAAAGAGCTCCAACGTGGCAGTCATCTGCGCTCACCTTGAATGCGCCGAGCCATTTCTGCTCAATCGTTTGCAGAAGCGTTCCTAACCGGGTGTCTAGCTCCCTCCTCTCCGTCCACCACGCCCTCCTCGCATCCATGCCTTGAAGATCTTTGGCGCCGTGCACGGCCCTGTTGCAAGTCTTCACGATGTCATGCAACTCAGCGAGAACTTTCTCCACCGTTGGCTGATCCTCCACGTCATCCTCTTCGCCTTCCCGCTTTGCAAAGCGATCCAGAGGTAGACTGAAGACCAGCGGCTCCTTGCCCGCCTGGTGCCTTGCGAGAAGAAGTCGGTTGTGATGAACCATCACGTTGACGGAGACTACGATCCAGTTGGGCGGTAGGTCTATGTCAACAACCTCCTGAGGATGCTGCTCGAACAAGGTCTGATGACGTTCTCGAGTGCGGACCCAGTATTGTCGCATGGAGCGTTCCGCCTGCTCTTCCTCTTCGTCCTCCTCGTCGCCGGATGCTAGCGGACTGCTCGCCGTGAGGTGTAGGCGAGCAAAGGCAGCTTCCAATGGTCGTTCGAATGCCGGCCAGACGAGATCGTCGGGCACGCCGTCTTCCTTCAGCTTGCTATCGATCGCCTCAAGGAATTCTCGCTGAAGCCCGATCGAAGGGGCTTGACCTGCAAAGGGGACCGGGTCGTTCGGTCAAAATGCCAGTTTTTGTCGATGCAAGCGCCTTCCGGTAGTGTTTTACTCACCGAGGAAATGAGATACGGAGAAACTTGCAAATTTGGAGCTCTTTCCCAGCACGGCTTGTAGCAGGACGGTGCATGCCTCCGACAACGCAGCTGGTCGAACGTCTGTCACCTTGAACCGATTCGAGCCGAAGGACAGTGCCCTAGCTAGAGAGGCCTCCGCCTCTGACAGAGTAGCCAAAATGGCTTTCGAGCCTGTTATCGTGCCCTTCGGAGAGACAGATGGTACCGACATAGCTGAGGAGACGGCCACGGTGGAAAGGGTTAGAGTTAGCCGTGGTCAGCTTGTGTCTTCTAGACTGCAGATAGTACTTACTCGACTCCGGCAAAATGCTCAGTAGACGGTCGGCCTCGAGCTGAGTGAATACGTCATCGAGCGCCAGTTCTCCCAAGACTACATCTGCAACGGCCTTACTATCGGCGTCAGTGGCGAGGCGTGAGAGCAAATCCAAAGTCCGACGGCATTCCTTCTTCTTGCCGAGAGCGCGGAGGAGGAGGGCTGAGAGAAAGAGAAAAAAAATTAGTTTCGTAACCTTCCGCAGATTTCCTATGGGCGGCTCACCTCGTCGTCGGAGAAGTTGACATCGGAACTTGGGAAGGATGCCGTCTTGCCCACTGATAGTGTGCCGCGCGACGGGATCTGAAGTCGAGCTCCTCCGGGCCGCCACCGGGCTCTTTCGCGGCCTGAAAAACGGTGACGAGACGAGGCAAGAAGTCAAGACAAGTCCGCAAGCATTGCAACTCAAAAGGACGCACGTTGGAAGAATAGCCTCGGTTTCCGTATAAGCCCTATCAAGAGCCTGCAGCAACTCCTCGGCTGCTTCAAGCGCGGAAGTGGCCTCGGCGACGGCTTCGCAGCGAGCATTTAGGTCCGCCTGAATGGCGGAGAGCTTAGCTGCTTCGGTTCCAGACCGATCGGAGAGCGCTTGCAGGGCAGCCTGGAGGTCTGCTTGTCCGTCTTCAAGGTTGTGCATCTCTAACTTGAGTCCGGCACGCTCACTCAATGCTCTCGCCCTGAAGAAAGAGAGGGCGTGAGCTGTGGCAAAGTCCACGGCTTCATTGGCGAACGCCTCCGCGTCTCTTGAAGACCCTCGACAAGAATATAGTTCTGAAAGACGAAGGTAAGCCGAGAAGGCGGCATGGGATGTTTGCCAGTGCAGGCAGCTCACGCCGATGCTGGTGAAGGGATTGAGACGTTTGGAGCCCTCGATAGGACCTACGACGGAAGGCTGCTGTATAGTCTGTACGTCCGACTTCTGAGACTGAGGATCCGGTTGGATCGGCTCCGAAGAGAAAGGATCTTTGAGCGCTGCCGGATTGCAGTCCGTGGACGGCGTCTTGACGAGACGTGCCAGGTTGCTGGCGGCTCGCACAGATAGCCTGAGGGACTGCGCAGCGCTTGTGATCGAGGCTGAGATGTCTCCCTGACGGATGGATTTGACGGTAAAAGAAATATTGAGCCAGTCAGTTCAGTCGATGCGTGCTAACGAGAATGGGCTCGAAAGCTCACCTTCCTTCGCTGGATGATGGAGTGGATCTCGGCTGCTAGTGCGGCTCTGGAAAGTTGCTTGGTCTTGTCAGTGACGCGCTGGATAGTAGAGGCCGCATTCGTTGCGGAAGCGGTCTCCGCCATCGCTTGAGCATCGGTATAAACAGCGATGCTGTGCGAAAGGATATGTGAGATTGCAGGATTCTATGAGCGCAATGAACGGCACGCTTAAAGGGGAAGATTTGCCCTCACCTCCTTTCCAGGTTGTCTGTGCAGGCAAAATACTCGGCAAAGACGAGGGCGCATCTGATCTTCGTATCATCTTGGACGGGTTGATCACGAGCAGATTCAACAGCCTTGCCAATCACGGCCCCTGCGCGCATTGACTTCCCGAGGGCCAAATATTGACGTGCCAAGTCACAAGACGCTCTTAAGTATCGATCTCCAGCAGTCGAAGCGATACAGTCCGTTTGACTGATGCTCCGCATGAGCTTGAGGAGTTTGATACGTAAGAAGGGCTGCCCAACTTGGTGAAGCAACTCCGAAAGAAGTTCTGCAAAGACATACGGGTCAGATCGGAGCTCCACCTTTACACAATCGGGAAAAAAACAGGTCATTTCAACTCACCCAGATGGCCATAGAAGCGTTCAATGTCGTCAAATCTGTTCAAGCAGTTCGACTTCAAAACGGCCGAGGACGACGCAGCTTGCGCTCTCGTAACTCTCGCCGGTGGAGTCCTTGGAGGCGCAGCCCTGGTCTTCCGTATGGGCCGGGGACTGCTGGAAGGGACCAGACGTCGGGCGGTAGCGGCTCCTTTCATTTGTACGGTGATCGACCCCCTCCTCTTAGGTTGAGCGGGAGACAGCGTAGCGGGCTTGGAGACGAAGGACTCTAATATCTGGCTGGCCAGGCGAGCGTGATCGATGGCGTCTGCCGTTTCGCCATGATAGTGGCAATCAGCGGCTTGCCAAACGTAGGATGCGGCCAAGTATTGAGGCCCAAAAGCAGCTAAGCCAACGTCAAGTGCGAGGTCTTGACGTTTGAGTAAGGAAGAAGCGTCATTGCCAAGAAGGGACACGTTGCGCTCGGAGCTGCGTGAGGTCATGCACGAGTGCTCCATCAGGCGGACGAGGACGCTGCAAAGATTATAACCACGCTGATCAGCCTTGTATGCTCCGTCCACAAAGGTGGAGTGCTCACTTACCGCGCTCTTCGGACGGGCATCGACGTTAGATCGTACGCCTTCAGACAATCTTGCAGTAAAGGCACAACGCAATGACCAGCCTCGGGCCTGTGCAGTCTTTCGTCCAAAGAAGCGACCTGCCATTCGACAACAGCTCCAATGACCTCGGCCTCTTGACCTGAAGCGTGCAGTGCTTCAGACAAGGACACCTGAGCCGGCGTCCAAAGGAGATCGAAGGCGGCCATCTCTGTGCAAGACTTAATGAGCGAGCCCAGATGGGCAAAACCCTCTACGAAGGCGGCCGATAAGGGGCGCTTGCGAATCATTTCGACAAGGCGAGAGTTGGCATTGGCGGCGCAAAGGCTGGCAACAATGGCTCGGCGATAGCTTTCGTGGGCAAACTACAAATTCAAGGCATCGAGGTGAGTCAATCGTCCAGCTCAGCTCCTCCTTCCAACTCTGCGGATGATGAAACATAAGAAAATTACCTTGTTGTCGCCAATCCCCCTACAGCAGACGGCCATGTGTTCCCATCTCTTCGACAGGTCTCTCCGTCGCTTGCTCCCTTCCTCTTCAACGTCTTTCTCGGCGCTCCCTTCCTCTTTGGATACCGTCTTCCTAAGATCAACTTCTTGTTCTGTCATCTCCGCAGCACGTCGAAGGAAAGGCAAGGCGGCGCCGACGGACCGGACCTGGTAGAGCCGTCCGCCCATGTTATAATAGGAGGAAGAGACGTAGGCAAGGTTGTCCGCCAGGACCTTTGAGTCGAGTCGGACGTCGCCGGGACCGACGACTTCGGCGCCTATTCGACTATTTCTCTCGACCCAGGCTCCTAGCAAGAATGCTTCGCACCGTCCCAGCAGCTGGAGAGCAGCGCTGTGCGTCTGATGGTCGGTCACTGAAAAGCGTGTGATGGCCAGACAGCGAAGAGCCTGTACGCCGTCGGAAGCCAAATCTTCCAGCGTCATCATCCTCTCTGTGCCCTTTTTACCATCCGCCCCATCTGCTGGTGATGACCTTGGAGAGCGCGGACGTTCCAGCTCACGTCGGAAACGCTTGAAAAGAACTTCCGCCGTCGCTTCGAGCACTTGGGTCGCCTCACTTTTTAGAGAGGTGGGCTCGTCCGAAGATGCAGCTGGAGAAGAACCGGTAGGATCGGGGCTGATGACACGGGTGCATCTACGGCGCAGAGAGTCGACGGATCGGTCGACCTTTTTTAGTTGCTCATCCGAGAAATAGTCGACAAGGTCGTGTAGCGTAGCCAACGCGGACATAGAGGACTTCAGGACGGCAGAAACATCTTTTATGAACACGATCGAGAAGGTCGTCAGTTTGGATACCATCAAATAGTTGTGTAGTGCCGACATGCCTCACCTGATGTGTTTCCCCCATCCTTGAACCTCTCATCCAGGCAAGCGCAGCATTTGATCAAGAGCGCACAGGAACGCGCCGTGCGTCTGTCCGTATCCATCGCCGTTTTCTCTGTCTCGGACATCGACAGGTCGGTATTGTCGTGATCGCCTTGAAAGAGCCTAGCGACCTTATCGACGGCGGAGAGAGACCCCGACCGACGAGCTAAGGAGAGCCAGTACTCGCAAAAGGCCACGAAAGCTTTGCCTTGATCCATACGGACAAAGCGCCGGTCCAAAGTCTGGTCCGCTGCATCTTCGGAGACAGGACGCGTCTGGGCATCCTGGACAGCAGCGAGGACGAGGTCAAAAGCGGAATCAATCTGTCGAAAGGCCTTTCGCTCGCGCTCTTTCGCATCCTCAGTCAAGCCACTCGCAACAGTCAGCTTCCAGTGGCTAGCGCCTGCCCTCAACGCGCGACCCCACCACGGTTCGGGATCCACCTCAGAGACCGTGAGCAGCAGTTGCAGCGAAAAGACCCTGAGCGCCAAAGAGTCTGACGGAAGGAGGGAGGCAGAGGCGGAAGACGAGAGGAAGCGACTGATCGTGCGCTCGAGGGAGACGGTGAGCCGATCAGCCGTGCTCTGTGATTTTGCATCGGTCGGCAGCGTCGAAGCGATAGAACGCCAGGCCAATGGTCCCTCTGGCGAACGCAGAGCTTCAAGAAGCGGCTATGGATGAGAAGAAATGGATCAGCCCAGAGTTTTCTTTCCAAGATCGCTGAAGAAATGCCTCACCGCGACTTCCACAGCCGTTCCGTCGTTCAGTAGCGAAGCGACTCCAAGCTGTTGGCACTCGTAAACTAGAGCCCAAACAGCAAATGTCAAACTAGAATCGCCTGGTCGAGGGAATGAGAGAATATAATATGATGGAGGGGACTTGGAAATTGCGGTGTTCGCGCAGTGGGAGGTATAGTAGAGCGAGTGAAGGCGTGGAGCAATGTCAGAGAGCTCTCGCAGTGCTGCGTCGTGCTGTGCAGATCAAAGGAAAGGTAATGGAAGGTAAATATAGGTAAAGAAACTTGCAGTCGCGCCACTCAAACGCAGCAAACGCGACTCACCAGCTCGAGAAAGACGAGCTTTCTGACCACGGTCACCGCCACGCTCTCCACCTCTGCCACACCGATGTTCGCCCCGGCCCCCATGCTCCTGAGCATCCGCGTCGCAACGTTGAAACAATCCGCAACCGCGCGCACCGACTTTGCATCTTGAGAGGCCCCACTCAGCTTCCAACCCTGCTGAACCGCCTTGTTCAAGAGAGCGAGCGTGGAGTTGACGACCTGCTTTGCGAAGGAGGCCCGGCGTTCGGGCGGAAGATCGATACTGGCAATTGAGCCCACAAGAGCGGGAGAACATCGTTCCACTGACTTGAGGGCCTCGAGAATGTCGGCTGCCGACGGCTGTTTGCTCGATTTTTTCGTCGCCGCCGTTGTTGTCGCTGTCGTCGCTGTCGTCGTCCTCGTTGTCGTTCGTTTCGGGCGGGATGTGGAAGGAAGATCGCTCCTCGTGCGCCCAGCGCGGCCTCCCGACGGGAGGACGCTCTTCGGGGGCATCCTAATATCTCTAGGAGCCGAAGTGATTATGTCAAAAACAAAAAGCGAAGGCCGGCTCTCGTTTTGATGCGAAGTCGTCCTTCTCGGCGGCGACGCCAGTGATTCCTACGTCTACTAGCCGTCAAACTGTTGTGTGCCGCAGCAAACCAGTTCGGCTGGCGCGTCAAGACGCGTGACCGCGCGTTCGTCCCCGTGACTTCATCTGGAGGTGAAGCAGTAGTCAATGGGAAGACGCCGAGCAGAGGTACCATCGCCATATATATCCTAGCTTGACATAAGAGGAAGTCTTAGAGGCAGATGCAAGGAGTGTCAAAGCGAGCAAGCAAGAAGAAATCCGGTTTTATTGCTGTCCCTCTTAAGAAATTGGGCCGAGGGGGAAGGACGCCCGTCACGTAAAGTGATCGAGCGGATGCAGACGCGACGCGCGCTCACCTTCGAGTAGAAAAGGCGAGCCGATGTCGTCCAGCACGTCCATTCTTCTTTCTCTTCTTCCACCATCCCATCCACATCTTCTTTCCTTCCCTTCAAGACCTCTCAACCAAGCTCTCGTCATGGCTCGCACCAAGCAGACCGCCCGCAAGGTGAGCAACTGCCGTCCCTCTCTCCTTTCGCCTCCGTTCTCGCGCTGCTCGCCAACGTCCCTCCAGATCGCGTTATTTGGGTTCCTGGCTGACGTGCAACACACACTACTCTTTCCTTTCCTTCATAGTCTACCGGTGGCAAGGCGCCCCGCAAGCAGCTGGCCACCAAGGCCGCTCGCAAGAGCGCCCCCTCGGCTGGTGGTGGTGAGTAGCAGACTTTCGGCCACCCGTCCTATCCTTACATTTCTGCCACGACGTCGTTCACACCTTTCTAACCATTTTCCCATTGTGCTATCCGCTTCCCCCCTGTGCTCACAGTCAAGAAGCCCCACCGGTACCGCCCCGGTACTGTCGCCCTCCGTGAGATCAGGAGGTACCAGAAGAGCACGGAATTGCTCATCAGGAAGGTGCGCGCGTGCTTTATTTTACTTTTTGACCGCCCCATTTGCTTGACGAATTGTTTGCCGATATGTTCTCTTCTGCCGTCTATCGTTGGGCTCGTTTCTCCTGCCTTTCCACTACGCGTGTTCTTCTTGTCACGTTGCGTCATTCGCCCGCCCGACGCGTCCCCGATCACGTCCACGTTCGATGCTTGCTCCTGCGCCTCCACCCATTCCACCCATCAGCTCCCCTTCCAGCGTCTCGTCCGCGAGATCGCCCAAGACTTCAAGACCGACCTCCGCTTCCAGTCGTCGGCTGTCATGGCCCTCCAAGAGGCTGCCGAGGCGTACCTCGTCTCCCTCTTCGAGGACACCAACCTCGCAGCCATCCACGCCAAGAGGGTCACCATCCAACCTAAGGGTAAGCTTGTCGCCCCTTGTTCTCCCTCCCGCCGATGCATCGTGAGCTGATCCTCGTCGCTTCTCCCTTTCTCGCAGACATTGCCCTTGCCCGTCGCCTCCGTGGCGAGCGCTCGTGAACACCGTCTGTGGCTTCGCGTCGTAGCGTTGTCGTGGTCGCTTTCCTTCAGCAAGTCGACCCCTCCGACATCAGACGCGTCCTCCGATGACTCGCGACACGGTCCCAACCGCATCATTTCACTTCGTCCCCTTTCTTCCTTTCCGTTAGGTGCCCAGTGTCGAGCGAACACGCGCTCCTGTACAATTCTCTATGTACTCTATGTTGCCCCCCAGTGACCTCAAATCCCATCTATGTCGAGTGTCGCCCTCCCTGCCCCGTTTTAGCCATCGACCCGCCCAGTACGTAGGGAGAGAAGGGAGAGTGTGAGACGGCTTTGGCTGAGGTTGACGGCATGCCGAGAGGAGGGGTCGAGCGGCCGAGGGTGAGGGTCAGATATGTGCGCTGCATTTCTTTCTTCCCATGTCCGGTGAAGTGGAACGAAATTGGACGCTTGCTTAGTCATCATCCACCGCTTCTTCTCGTCTCCCGGACGCTCGCCTACGTCAGTTGATATCCTTGTGCCCCATCCCACTCTCATGTTGATACGTTGACACCGCTTCTACGCTTCCCTCGGCGATGGCCCTTTACCTCACCTTCCAACGTCCACCTCCGTCGAGCATTTCAGTTTCGAACGTTGCTGCTGCCGCGCCGTCGTCTTCCTCGGTATCCGCCTCCGCCGTCGTTCGCGTTGCTCCCCTCATCACGAACGACCTCCGATCCGAACCATTCGCCCCTCTTCTTGAAGAAGCGGAAGAATCGGAGCGCGAGCGGGCCGAAGTCTACTTGATCTTTGCCTGGGTCTGTGCTCGATCGTCTGCCGGAAACTTCTGCCCGACTTGCGAGAGCTCAAAAGGCCAGAGCAAGGCAGGGAACACTTGCGCGTGCACCTCTCCGTTCGCACCTTCCAGCTCTACCACACGCGTACGCTTGCTGAAAGAAGGAGATGGATATACAACCGCATTGAGATTCAGATGGACGGGCCCTGAATCGGCGTACAAGCCGGTCGAGCTCGCCCTTCCGTCCGCTCGGCGCTTGCGAAGGATACGAGAGGAAGGGGAGGAGCTGCGTTTGGCGATTTGGGCTGAAAGAGATGGAGGGTGCAGCATTTCCGGCGCCGAAGGAGGCTTCAGATTCGAGAACGGCAATGAAAATGCAAGTGGAGCGGCTAATACACGCAAAAAGCGCCAGAAAGTAGACGGTGGGAAGGGGTCAACACGTCTGTGGGTATCGCGCATCAAGGCCAATGCTCCCTCAGGCGAACAAGCGCAGCTCCCAAACGACGACGTCTTGCGTGCCCTCGCTACGCCTCTCCTTCGACGACGACCACGTTTACGACTCTCCCCTCGCCAACATATCCTTCCTGCTCTTTCTCAGCCGATAGTCCTCTCTTCGCCAACTTCATCCGCGAGCAGCAATGACGACGTGGTGGTGTCCTCCTCGAAGCAGGACAAGACTAGCCGTCTATTCTTTCTTCCGGACCTCATACAGGTTAGCAATGACGGCGCTGGAGGTGCTAAAGATAAGCCTGGCGTATTACTTGAGATAGTCGAGGAGATGGGCTTTGAACTGGATAAGGTGAGCACCTTGGAGTCGTTTGCATGCCTCCTCGGCGTTAGGGGTTGACCAATCTAATCTCTCTGCTATTCGACACTCAGCATATTTGGGACGCAGGCTTGGAGCTCTGCTCGTTCCTCTGCTCCATCTTCGCGTCTGATTCAAACACGTCCCGTTCTCTCAACTGCCGCCTTACGACCGGCACGGCCACGGACGTCAGCTCGGGAGACGACTCTCTACGGCGGCTGGTGCGGCTCCTTTTGCACCGAGATCCACTGCGGGTCGTGGAACTTGGTGAGCTTTCGGAACATCCACTCAACTTCACCCAAATGCGAGGTGAGATCCCCCCAGTGTCATCACTGATCTTCTCATCCTCATGCCGTGACAATCAGGGACGGGAACCGGGCTCGTATCATTGGTGCTGGCCTCCCTGCTCCATCAACGCCGCTCTCGGCGGCGACAGGAAGTAGCGCAACATGACGTCGGTGAAGATGTGCCCGCGGCGGCCGGCCCCGCCGAGCACGGGTGTGAGGACTTTGTGACCAAAAAGCTCTCAGAGGGCACTTGGAATTATCCGAGACGGCATAAAATATTCGCTACAGATCTGCGTAAGTACTTTTTTTCTTGGCACACGCGTAAGCGCCTGGCTTATTTGATTACACGAAACTGGCACTGAAACTCGCCGCGCCATGCCACGCCGCGAACCGACGACAGCTTCGGCGCTTCCTCTGATCGAACAAAACCGATCCCTTTCCCTCAATCTCTTTTCGCCCTCAGTGGCTTTGCGCCCGCTCGCTCTCAACTGGGATGACGATGGTCTACCACCCGAGATCACGAGGCGGCCGGAGAATTGGAGTCGGGAGGAAGGCGAGAGTGGTGGCGAGGACGGGGGTGGCGTGGACCTCGTCTTGGTCTCCGACTGCACCTACAACCCGTCTTCCTTTTCTGCCCTCCTCTCCACCCTCCGCGAGCTCCTGTTGCTCGGCTCGTCTGAAGGTCGACGTCTTCAGATCGGGACAAGGGACGGCACCCGGACTGGAGATCAGACCGTTGAGGGTACGCTGGCTCTGCTGGCCAAGAAGAGGCGACATGAGGATGAGGAGGGGCTCTGGAGGATGATCGAGGAAGCGGGAATGAAGGCTGTGCGAGTCAGCGGCTACGAGCACCTACAGCAGGACGACGAAAGGGCAAAGGGCTATGGAGAAGGAGCTCCCGCTGCGGACACGGGAGAGGTGCAGGGTGCCTTAAGCATTTGGGCCATCACCCTAGCCAGAAACCAGGGGGCTAACTAGGCCTTACGAGAACCCGATGGGGACGTGTCTGTCAAGTCCGGTATTGGATATGGTGAGGAGAGGAAATGGTACGATACATGACCACTGGGAAATAAAAGACCAAAAAGTTGATCGACCAGCATCTCGCTTGGGCAAGGCTCAAGCCGCGAAGGTACGAGGCGTAAGGGAATCTCCATCATGGGAAGGGGCGTCTCAAGCATCAGGTCCAGCGGCCTTGCGCCTTTTCACGGACTGCTCCCAAATCTTCTCAGCGAACACTTGCGCATCCCCAGGCCAACGGCCAGAGATGTACCCTTCGTCGACGACGACGTGCGCATGCTTTCGATTCTTGGAGAGCGTCACGTTCACGGGGCCGCGCTCGAATTGGTCGGGATGCGTGAGGCACTGTGGAAAATAAAGGAGCCGTGAAGTGGAAAGAAGTCAGTCTGGAAAGGGGGAAGGAGACGAGAGGATGCACTGCGAGTTGCAGTAGTTTAGGGAAGAGAGGATCTTACTTCGGTCACCATCGTCTCGGTCCACCGCCCTGCGTACGTGCGATAATCTGAACGAGTCCGAGAGGGTTAGCGATAAAAAAAAGATACGGTCAGCCACCATCCTCTAGAGACCCAGGGACCCAGATTCGACGCTGACATGCCACGTCTTGCACTCACACTCCCCCAACAGGGGCTTGGTGGTAAAGTACGCCAACTCCTCCATGTACTTGGGCAGTGTGGTCGTGCGCCGGTCGCGAATGATGGAATGACCGGTGACGGGATCGTTTGTCCATGCGAGCGCCAGGACACCGTGACTGGGCGCAGGCAGGGAGGAAGCAGATTATAGAGAGGAGCGAGAGGGGAGGTTGGTGTTCAGCTCTACGCCGAACGCATATCTGCACAATCAGTCGCTCCAAGACTGTCACTTGGAGCTCACCAAATAGCACCCACGACCTTCTCTCCGCCGGGGCCGGTCTTCTCCACAAACTCGCGAAGGTGCTTCTTCAGCGGCGGACTCTCGATGAGCTGCTTCACGCCCTTGTCGTGCCCGCCGGGCAGAACGAGGATGTCGTATTGGTCGAGAGTGAAGGAGGGGTCCTGCGTTTTCCGTTGCCGGACGGAGGGAAGGAGCGAAAAGGAATCGTGAGGAAAAGGCGGGGCGCGGCGTTCGAAGCAAGTGAAGCACTCACCGACCAGGAAAGCGGCTTTTTGAAAGCAGGAGAGGAGAGAATGGAATGGTACGCCTCAAGAGCCTGAGAACTGGGTCCCTATTGACCCAGGTGTTCGAGAAGACACGGACAGAACAAGTGGAAGAGAGAGCTCCAAATGCGTCACGCGGGACACTTCCTGCAATCCAGCCTTTCCAGCCTACTTGCGCGGGCAACTGGCGCCTGAGCTCAAACGAGGTCGTAGCTCACCAAGACGGCTCCAACCAAGCCCTCCACCAGCCTGCGATCGCACTCTGGCTTTTCCTCGCCTTTCTCGGTTGCGATAAACATGTCGCAACCTTGGTCGGCGAGGTAGACCCAAGGCACGCCGGCCTCCGTGGGGTCGAATCCGTAGTTCGGGAGGAGGAAGATGGCCTTGGGAGGTGCGGACATCTTGGGTTCAGAGGTGGCTGCCGACGTCGTTGGTGATGAGAGGTGGGGCGGTCAGAGAAGAAGCGAAGAAGATCTCCGCTGGCCTAGGTCAGTAAAACGAAAACGCCAGCGAACATGGACACAGGTCGAGTGCCTGCGCCGACGAGGCGATGCGATGCCACCACGTGCCGAGCACTGCTGGCGAGGGCGGTCTTCTAGCTCCGTCACGAGCTTTCATCTCGAGTACTTAACGTGGTTACTTGTCTAATCGCTTCAGCAAAGGCGACGCTTGGACGTGCATCAAGATACGCCCGAGTGTGCTTGGCGTGTCTTCATCCGCGATCAGATTGTCAGCCCTCGTCCGTCCGCAGCTTTTGTCGAGGCAGCTCTTGTACGATCGATCTTGCACCCGCGCCGTACTCGAACGAGCGCAGGACTTGGCTCGCAAAGGTCTTCAGGACGTCGTCGGAATGCGATGATACCCACGCCGAACCTGGATCACCTTGGAAAGGATGACTTCGAGCTCGTATACGAGCCTGCCGGTGGGTACGAAGCGGCCGCCCTCCGGTATAAGACACGAGAGCGGGCGAAGAGATTTTCATAGCGCCGACTCACTGAGCTTCTTTCTTGCCACGCTTCCTGCCCTCTCCATGTCCCGCTCACGCCCTTCTATTATGCGACGCAGAGGACACCTTCCTTCTCCTCGACGCTCTCGAGGCGGACGCCGATGCGCTCAACGAGCTCAAGCCGAGGGTGTGCCTCGAGATCGGGTGAGCGGGGGCGATCGCCGGGCGTGTGGACAAATTCTCTTCCCAACCCCATTGACTTGGACATCCTTGTCCGTTTTCAATCATTGTCTCTTGTAGCTCTGGTTCTGGCTGTGTCTCCGCTTTTGCCGGCAAGGTGATAGGTGCTTCGAACGCTCGTGAGCGATTATATCGGCTCGGATTCCTGCCTTCCCCATACCTCATCACTCCCCCTTCACCCCACCCTCGTTTTGTCTGACTGATGAGTCCCCTCCACCTTCTGCGCAACCTCATCTCTGTTCCTCGCTCGCTTTACTGGCCCCCAAACCCGTCTAGTCTTCCTCACCACGGACATCAACCCCCACGCAACGCGAGCGACGACGCTCACGGGTCGACGAAACCTCGTGTCCATCGATACAGTTCGAACAGACCTCGTCTCCTCCCTTCTGCCGCGTCTACGGGGCAAGGTCGATCTTCTCCTCTTCAATCCGCCGTACGTGCCGACTTTTGAAGAGGAGGAGGCGGAGGCGCAGAGCAGCGCGGGCATCGCGGGCGCTTGGGCTGGTGGGAGGGAGGGAGTGGGGAGTGTGGTTCGATTGGTGGAGGGGGGAGCGTTGGAGGTAAGGTGTCCCGCCGTCTCTTTGGTCTGAGGCTCATCCTTCCCCAGCCCACCGACCCACATATACCTTCCATTCCCGCATCGACCTACCGCAGGCTCTCTTGGCCCCAGAAGGCCTCTTCTACCTCGTGGCGGTCAAAGCGAACGACCCAGCTTGGCTCATCCGCTACATCTCGGAACGTTGCGGTCTCTCGGGCGACGTCGCCCTACAGAGACGAGCGGGAAGGGAGCATCTCTTTGTGCTCAAGTTTCGAAAGCCACCGAGGGTCGCTGCCGAATAGATAGATAGATATAGATAGAGTTCACAAATGACGCGTCCTCGTTTCCAGGCGCCGCACCGCTCGGACGATCCCACGATACGGAAAGACGCGCGCTCTCTAGTCGTCGATACACAAATTGGGAGGGGAGGAGACGGGCGCTCTATCGACCACCACGACTCGATGTTCACTCAACCAGTGAGGACCAGTAGACGTCCTTCGACCCATCGATCGGCCTCAGTCGGATCGATCAGTCGTCGACGAGTCTGAACTCGACGGTGACGAACGTACACTCCTCGTCGTGCGCCGCTCGGAGAGTGTACCGGACGGGCATCTCCCTGAAGAAGCGCGCTACGTTGATGTGCACCGGGCCTGTTCCGTTCGTCGCCAAGCGATGATGTGATGGGACCATAAGATGACGGCGATCGCGTGATAAGCCAGTAAGTAGTACTGCATGGAGAAAAGAAATCTCACCGATCGTCAGGTCGAAAGTGTTGAAATCCATAAAGGGGCTGAAGAAGCTAGCGGCATAGACGACGTCCGGGTCGTAGACGAATTCCTTGCGGTTCTTCTGGTTGGAGAAGTGCTTTCGTCTCTTCTCTACCGGCTGAGAGGTAGTCGTGAAGATGAAGGCGTTGTCCTTCGTGTTTCGAGTGCGGTGAGGACGGGAGAGAGAGAGACAAACGGAGACATGCGAAATTAGAACAACCTTGGTATACATCTTTGGACAGATGCGCTCGCACGCGGCAATAAGCTTACTTCGATCATGTCCGTCCCCTGATCAGCGAACCTCCACGGCCCGAGCTGGTCGTCCAACTTGGTGCTAATCTCCACGTCTTCCTTGTCAGACGTCTGCTTCCTCCGACTCCGACTGCTGCTCCTACTCGTCTGTATCGATCCAGTGCGATGATGGTGATGATGATGATGATGATGATGATGATGATGGAGAAGTTGCCCAGCCACGCGAATATCGTTCCCGTTCAGGCCGTCGCGATGGGCCGCCTCTTCGATGGAGCGAGCGATGGACGCGTCGAGGCTGGGAAAGGTCTTACGCTTCGGAGAAGTGACAGAGCTCGTCGGAGTGGCGGACGCAGGAGAGGAAGAGGCCGACGACGCGGCACCGTTGCTGGTAGCAGTGTTGTCGGCGGGCGTGCTTGCCGCGGTGTCCACTTTGAGTGCAATCTTGCCCGCATCTGCTTGCGTCGCATTTGATCCATCGGGAAGAGACTCGTGAAAGTTACGGAGATCGAAGGCGGACGAACGACCAGCGTTCCGCTTCGCGCGCTCCATCGTACCGAGCCGAGCCAATGTGGGTTTGAGCGAAGACTGGTCGGAAGACTTGGTCGCCTCGGCCGAGTTCGTCACAACGGCGCTGACCGACTCCGACGGAGGCGTTGATGTGGGACTGACGGGCAGGCTGGCGTTATGCGCCTTGAGGAAGACTTCCACCCGCGGGTCTCCTCGGAAACCGACAAAGCGCCAATACCGTCGAATACGTCGACCTTCCTCCTTGCCTTTGCCCTTCTTTTCGTCCGAACCCACCGAAAATCCACCAAACCAACTCTTCTTCTTCTTCTGGACGCTGGGAGACTGTTCCTGAGAATCGTCGAGTTCTTCAGTGGGCACAAACTCGTCCTCTTCGCTGCTCACTTCTGGACTGCCGACGCCGTCCAAATGGGCGGCGGCGGCGGCCGTGTTGAGTTGGTCTTCGTCAGATGCAATCGAGCTGGCGTTGTTACGAGGCAAGGCAAGCGAGGTGTCGTCTCTAGACGTGTGTCGGAGCACGACGACGGCATCGTCAGCACGAGAAGGAGCGGGCCAGGCACTTGGAGGACACGGATCATGAGATCGATGTCAGCTTCCGGAGCCGTCGCACTTCGCAGAGACTATCGTTCAAGCTCAAAGCTCACCAGAACGTGGTCATGCACGCGATGTACGGCGACATGATGAAAGGCCGACCAGACTTGGGATGCTCCTCATAGAAGGTGCAAGGCTGTTATCACGCAGAAGGAACGCGAGGGTCAGCCAAACGCGTCCCTAACTTGTACTCGGTCGCTCTTAACGGTAGTGGTGTTAAAAAAGAAGGAAGAAATGTCTGACACCTCTCCACCTCCCAAGCTGTATAGCGCCCGGCCCCACGTATTTCAGCAGCACAAGGGCAGCAAAGAAGGGCAAGGCGCGGCCAGGGAGAGAGCGCCGGAAGGAGGAGCCATGAAGTTTCTTCTCGCACCGGTTATACACCCGACCTTCACCAGTGGTATCCGGCAGGCTGAAACAGGGTGCGGGGGCGGGCGCAGAGAACGAAGACGACCGATAGACTCGGTACTCACATCAATGAACTTGGCCACTCTCATGCCGGCTAGGAAGGGGGTGATTTCAAGGTCGTCATGAGGGAAGAGGGTCAAGGACGGTGTAAGAGCCATAATAACATGGCCAGAACCCGGGTGCGTCGGCGCTGCGCGTCTCGGTCGGGCAACGAAAGCCACACACACCATTGAAGGGAGCCCTGGGGAAGTCGACCCATCTATCAAAATCGGTGCCGAAGAGGATATCATCTCCAGTCCATTCCTGCTTGAAGCATCTGTCCACAGCGACGACGGCAAACATGAATTTCACATCCGATCGTCAGCCAGTCAGACATAGTTTGCTGCTTAGGATTCAGACGGACTGAGCTCTCTCACCCTTCTATTTGGATATGGAACCGGCGAGAACGATCTGAGAGGGACGTCACGGAAGAAGGTGTTGTGAGAAGCGCTCTTTCTCCGACCATTCCTCCGACCATCGGCTCCATGCCTCCAGCATAAGTCTCCCCGCCACCTCACTTGCCCTTCCCTCATCCGCGTCACTCACCTCTGAAATATTCCTCAGCGCTCTCATACCCGCCGTTCTCCTTGCCCTTATTCTCCTCATGCTTCTCGAAGTCTCTGATTCTCACCAACACCCTGCCCACGAACCTGTCCGTGTCAATCTCCGTGGGTCGGCAAGAGTCGTTCACCGCCGCCGGGACGAGGTGGTGGCGGTCTGGGCCGACGAGGATTTGCAGGCGAGGCATGGGCGAGGGGCGGGGGGGGAGGGGGAACAAGAGAAGAAGGGTGGTTGGACGGTGAGCTAGATGGAAGGCAAACCTGGCGGTTGGTCTCGAAGCGGCGGTGTGGTGGATGGTTCGATGGCGGTCAGTGGCCGGCGATGGATGGCTAGACGAACCGGGTTCCTGAGAGGGCTGGGCAAGAAGGAGCGCATGTCTCTTCTGACTAAGTCGTCAGTAGCATCTGAAGATAAATAGTTGTTAGGCCTCGGCATCGTCGTCGTCGTCAGCGGCGGCATCTTCGGTCATTCCAAAGCCATCCATACGCAAGTAGGGACATATCAAGTCCGCCCGAGCCCAGCAGGGTCCCGACCACACCCGGTCAGCGGGCACGTTGACATTGTCATGCTCGACCTCTGTAGACAAATAGACCGATCGATCAGAGCAGACGCTTTCGAGAAGCACGCTAGCATCTTAGGTCGGACCCGAGCCTGCCGACTTGCATCGATTGGATGCATAGACGATGGAGGGATGGAGGGATGGAACGTTGACAACGTATTTCCGATATATCGTATCCAATACGAGGGAATCTTCGCCAGCCTAGCCGTGCTTCAAACCCAATACATACTCCCGTCCTCTCTCGCCGCCCCCAACTATAATCAACCTCGGAAAGACGATTTCTACTTTCCGAGCAACCAAACAAAGGACGCAACCACTAGCCTCGCCGCCTCGCGCGCTCCACCCGTCCGACCTCTCAGATAATACACCTCAAACCAGAGCTCGGCCTGCCGACCTCGGAGATCCTAGAGATGAGGCACAGCGTTCCTTTGAACTCGGGCTTGTACTTCGCCCCCGTCAGCGGGTCCTCCACGTACGGCTCGCCTTGTGCGATAACGGTGTGCGATCCGGCGCAGATGTCCAGCGTCGACGAGGAAGATGCGTCGTACTCGATCTCCACAGCGTCTCGAGGGCTCCGCTTCTCCGCCGAGATGATCTGCTGAGCCATAGACACCACGTTGGGTGCTGGATTGAGCTCGAGCACGCGGCGCGCGAACGAGGCCGCCGTGGCGTAGTTGCCCGCCTTAGAGAATTGGCCCATGGCGGAGCGCAAAGCCAAAGTGAGGTGGGCAGGCTGCATCTGCGCCCGAGTGAAGTAAGCAGCAAGCTCCAGAGCGCGCTTCACGTTGCTTGGGTCGCTCGCTACCACCTGGCGGCGCTCCAGCTCGACGGCGATGCCGAGAAGGTACTCTCTGCAGATGATCACCGCGTCTTGGATCTGTATGAAATGAGGAAGCAGATAGCTTGATTAGTCGACTATCGCCTTCAACGCCGAGGCACATGCAGTCCAATCTATCCATATAAACCGTTCCGTGTGCCACTCACCTCCGAAGCCTCCGACTCCGAGGACGCCGTGACGAACACAAGCGAATGAAGGATGGATCGGAACAGGTCTGCCGCTTCCGGCAACTTGTTCCTTGCCACAGCCCTGTACGCCTCCTGGAGTTCATTGGTCGTGATAGAAGAAATGGTGCGGCAGGTGACGGCGAGCGCCGACTTGGGTTCCGACGATGCCGGGTTACGACGGAGATGCACCTTGAGCGGCGGCAGGTTGGCGTTGGCTTGGAGATAGGTGTGCGCCGATCGGTAGACGTCCATGAACAGCGTCTTGAGCGGCGCAAACTCCACCACGCCTACCTGTCGGTTCAACAGCGTCATGGCCGACTGGAAAGAGCCAGCGGCAATGTGATCGGCCGCCAAAGGCGAGTTGCGCAGCCAGTAGTCCGTTTCGGCGACACCCGGGTCAAAGCCCTCTGGCGCGTCAGGGAGATCCGAAACGTGAAGGCCATCCAAACCGGGAATGTCCTCTTCTGGAGCAACGGGCTCTTCCAGGTCCCATGCCTCCTCAACCTCTTCCCCGGCCTCCTCGAACTCTCCTTCGTCAGCGTCTACGAGCCCGTCGCCGGCCATCCACTCGTCCAAGTGCGCGCCCGTACTCTCAATGCCGTTTGCATACGCTTCTCGAATGGCCACCCCATCGGCGCCAGCCACGAGCGCCTTGTCAAAGAAGCTCTCATGGCCGGGCAGCGTCGGCCAGTTGTATTGATATCCAGGTGTGATGACGCTCGGCGGCTTGAGCGAGGACGAAGACGCCGTGGCCAGTTTGCCGAGCTGCGCCTCTCCAACACCAGCCATCTCCGCAATCTCGGTCGCCTCCTCCTCCAGCCCGTTCGACTTTGCCGTCAGGTAGGCCAAGGGATCTGTTCAATGATCGGAGCGCATCCATGACTGACCGTCAGCGCGGGAAGGCAAGTGCTCACAATCTACCGACTTCAGGAAGTAAGAAACGCCACTTACAAAGTCCAACATCTCTGAGCACCGCGATCCTCGCCTTCACGTCACCAAGGTACAAGGAGTTGTGGAACCTGGACATCTGATCGCCCCTCATCTCGGAAATCTTGAGCATCTTATTCAGCTTTTCCACGTTGCCCGTGATGAGGTAGAGGAAGGAGAGCCGATCAAAACTCTTCGTGCGTTGATAAGCGATCTCTACCACCTTGTGGTTGCCCTGCTTGAGCGCCTGCTGTGCCAGACGGTTCCACGAGTCCTCCCGGTCGATCGATTTCGCCATCTCCAGTGCCACATCCAGGTTACCGCACTCTATGGCCAAGTCGAACCGAGTGCTCTTGTCTTGGACGAAATGCAAGGCGATCTGCGAACGGCACGCCCTTGTCAGCGCGTGAAGGCGCTGATCAAGAACAGAGAAATTATCATACCTCCGGGAAGCCTTTCTTCTGCAGATAAGCAATGATGGCCTGCCCCACCAAGTTGCTCGTCCGAATGATCTGGAGGACCTCGTCGTAGTTGCCACGTACGAGGGCCAGCTTGAAGCGATACTCGGTGGGGTCGATGGGAAGCTGCTGAGGGCGAGCGGAGCGATCGAGACAATAGACTGTCTTACCCTTGACACGGGTGAGGTAGACTGGCTGCTCGAGCGTCTTGATGATGCCGTTGTCGCCCTGTAGCAAGGCGTACTTGATATGGTTGAGCGTAGAGTACAGGAAGATGCCGCTGTCATCCCAGGCGCCAGACTTAAGGCGGATCGTCTCGTGGATGAGACTGCTCTGGGTGAGCGACTTGTTCGCGATCGTGATGGCTAAATATTTACCCCAGGCATCACAAGAGAGAATCAGCGACAGTCCATGGACGTCCGCTCGACAACAGCTTGAGAAGAAGGACTCACTGTGCTTGCTGAGCAGTGCGACCATGGTCCCGTCATTCGACCAGATCACGTACTTGACGGGCGGGCTGGACACCTCTCCCAGAACCTTCTGTTGCTGAATATCGAATAGCACGACAGACGTGTTTGTAGAGAGCAGGAGGCTCGCGGTACCGCCAAAGAAAATCTCGTTGGTTGGCACCGGGGTCTTGAACGTTTTGGTCACCGCGTTGGAAAGGTCGCGGATTTCGATGGTTTGCGCCGTCTTGTCCAAGACTGCAAAGCGATTGCGCGCGACGAAGAGAGCGGAAGAACCCGAGCCCCGCTTCCCTTCGGTCGCAGCCTCCGCGCCGTCACGTGGCAGCGCGGCGAGCTCGAAGATGCCGTTGTCTGCCGAGGAAGTGACAATGACGGAGCGTTCGGCGGGGTTGAAGCTGAGCGTCCTCGGCTGGGTGTACTGGTTCCCGAGCTTCCTCACGCTGAGCGCACTCGCGTCCGAGCCGGTATTGAAGTCATGTACGCGGACGTGCTTGTCGCGGACGTAATAGAGGATATTGTTGTGGACTGAAAAAGCGGGACGCTCCCTCTCAAGCTTGAACACGATAAGGCCGTTGTCATGGCCCGCGGCAAAGAGATTGAGATGAGGGTGAGCGGTAAGGACCCAGAAGCGATCTTGCTCGCGGCGGAACGTCTGCACGGCGGTGCGCTTCGTCAAATCCCAAACGCGGATCGTCTTGTCCTCGGAAGCGGAAATAATGAGGTCGTGTCGGGGGTGGAAAATGGCCATAACCACGTTGTTGTAGTGACCGCGAAGGCTGTCCACTTCCCATGCACGGGTTTCGCTCATCCTCCACAGTTTAATCTGTCGGTCGTCGCCAGCAGAGATAATGAGCGGGAGCGTTGGGTGCCAAGCAGCCCAATTGACTCCGCGGTCGTGACCCTGGATCAGCGAGGCGAGAGTGCATGGCCGATGTGAGTTCGCTTCCGCAACGCGAGCCAGCACAAGTTATGACGAAGATCGCTCACCTCCAGCACATACTTCACCACCGCATCGTTGTTGCTGAACAGGTCCGCCTGACCCGAGTTGGCACGCGCGACCTGCTCCTCTATGGACATCGGCTGCGCCGACGTGCTCTTCTTTCGCAGGCCGGAAATGTCCCACACTCGCACCGTCTGGTCCATAGCCGCAGAGACGACGAGGTCCTCCGTCGGGTGGAACTGGGCACTGGGGGCGTGAAATGCAAGCGGAAAGCAGTGGTCGGAAACGAACGGCGCCACAACAAGCGGACGAGACGGTACAGCAGAATCAAAAACATTAAGTGTCCAACAATACTCACCACATGATGTAATGATTGTGACCGGTCAAAATGGCGATGCATTTTCGTGAAGACCAGTTCCAAATTCTGATCGTCTGATCGTCTGACGACGACAGGATCTGAGTACGGAAGAACATGCATATGTCAGAGGCGAGACGACAGCGTGAGATGCAAAATGAGGACGGAGGCTCACCCAAGGCTGCTCGTGGTGAAAGTAGGTGGTGCGGACGTAGTCAAGATGACCGGTAAGCGTGAACTGGCAGCGACCCTGCGAAGGATTCTTTAAGTCTGGCGACGTGGCACACAGTAAGAAGGAGTGAGCGTGCTTCAGTGCTCGGAATGATGATCAAGACGCGTTTGCATATGCGGAGTCGCTCACCCCAAAGCTTGATTTTGTAGTCGTCGCCTCCCGAGACCAGCAAAGGACGTGTGGGGTGGAAGGCGAGACCGCGGATAGGTCCTGTATGCCAGTTCAGGGGCAAATTGTAAAGCCGGCTCAGGAACGACAAAAAGCGAAAGCCACAGAGACGTCGAACACAAGGCTGCAGACGTACCATCGTGCTCTTCAAGTCGATCCGCGATGGTGCCCGTTTGATAATTCCAAATCTGGATAGAGCCTGTTGTGATACCGGCAGAAGCGGGCATTGGCCAAGAGTGAACGGAAACGTTCCGTCTATCATGCTCATGCAGAAGAGGGGGTTCTTACCATTGTGAAGACCAGCAGCGAGCAGAGGGCGAGTAGGATGGAAGGAGATGCTCTTCACTCTGTTGCTCTTCGACTCGAACTACGCCCGAAAATCACGGAACAGAGTCGGTCACTTCAGCAAGTCGCTCGATCCATCAGGGGAGAAAAGGCTTTCTTATCGCACCTTTGTGAGCATCTGCATGCTTGGCAGGACTGAGCTCGGCTGTGCCGGCGAGAGGGAGCGTCGATCAAGTGGGAAGAGGTCGACGCGGAACCTCGAAGGATGGCCAGCTCAGAGCTTCTCGCTCGATCGGTGTCTGACGCCAAGTCGGCGGGAACAAGAGGCGTAAACGTCGACGAGAGCGAAATGCGAAAGATAGTGAAGAGGAATGCGTCAAATCGTCCACGTCGATCCTCGCTTTCGTCGTCGTTGTCGTTGTCGTCGTCGTCGCTGTCAATAGGGATCAAGCTGCTCCGCGATGGGGCCTCGCGAAGCTCGACACCGCCGAGCCGGGCGTGGCACGCCAGCCAGAGTCCGCTCGCCGCAGCAGTCTTCCTTCCCACGCGCTCACGCCCGCTCAAGTCCGTAATGACGGATACCACGTGATCACCGTCTTTATTTACGCGGTACGCGCCTCCAAGGCAAGTGTCGACCCAGGCGCTTCACTCTCCCGACTGGGACATAAATCCGACATGAGCTCCATCGCTTCAGGACCATCCTTGGCGTCGCAAGCACAGAATGTGAACCACAAGTTTCAGCAAAGGAGGCAGGAGCGCATGCGCGGGGCTGGGTGAGTTCCTTGGTCGCTGTGGGGCTGGACGTCTGACTGTCCGAAAAGGCCTGGACGAGCCTTGCGCGTCTGGTGCAAGGGCCTCATTCTGCGAGAAGTGGAGGGGGGCGACGTTCGTACTGACTCCAACATGTATCCTCATGCTTCCAATTCACTCGTAACGCACGCACACGCACAGCACCCATCAAATCCTCAAGCGCTCCTTCGCCTTCAAGCCCCTCCGAGAACCAGCATGGAAGCGAGCGGCGGGCGGCGCTACTACCTCTGTGACTCCACGACAGTCTATAAAGACCCCTGCGCGCGTGCTTCGGGACGCCATGTCCTCTACGTCTTCTGCGGCTAGACGTCTCTCTGGCGGTCGTCGGTCGACGCTCAGCTCGAGGCGTATCCCACCACCGCCAGAGAAGAGCATTGTCCGGAGTGGGCGGCGCCTGAGCATGGCCAAAGGGAAGGAAAGGGAGAATGATCCTCCCTCAGTCGGTCGGGGCCTTGGTGTCGGAACTGAGAGATATTCCTCTCTAAGTGGCCTAGGCTCCATCGAACCTCCTATGACCCCTCTCGCTTCCCCGGCCGCTCTGGCTTCGGCTCGAGGCGCACTATCCGGGCGTGGAAGCGTCGTGACTTTCGGGGCTATAAATGAGATGTTGGAATCTCCGCAGAGGTCCAACGACGTTCCCTTCCTGGAAGACTTTGAAGAAGAGGGCGACGTTCAGGATTCGGAGCCCGAAGTCGACGACGCTGGCTTTGCCGGGGATGAAGGAGGGGACGTTGACATGCACGACGTTAGCGCGGAGCACGACTCAATCCTCCCTCCACCTTTCCCGACTCGGCAACCAGTCCCCGCAAGTTTCGAAGCATCTCAGCACCAAGGACGTGCTCCCAGCCCGCCCCCGGCGCCAACCAGAGGGCCTCAGCCAACGAACGGATCCCAACCTTCCGGACGCGAACCTAGCTCGTCGTCCTCCGTGCCTGTCAAAGTCAAACAGTCCAGACGTCCGCCACGCGCACCGATGCTTGCGCGCGTCACGAAATCAAACGCCAAACCGGCGGAGAAGTCTCCGCTTCGGCGTGTCATCGACGAAGCCGCCATGGACGCTATCATGGCTCAAGCAGACAAGCAGCCGTTGCCGGAGGAGGTACGGACGGCTCAGCGATCGATCAGGCCAGATGGAGCGCGGACGACGGATGCGGACGTTGTTTGGGAAGTGGTGGAAAGCGTCCTTATGGATATGGGGTGAGTCCTACGCGCCCGACCGGAACAGGTCCTCGATCGCCAAGAAACGGTCCACGTCGTCGTCGCCGTCTTCTTCTTCTCTTTTTTCCACGGAGAGCTGCGCTCACCCATCCGACGTCACATGTAAAGCCGAGCCGAAGAGGACAGGCGAATTCGTCAAGTGCTCAAAGCGGCCATCCAAAACCTCGAGCTCCAGTTCGCCGAGATGGTGAGCCGGGATCTCGTGACCGGTGTCCTTTATCGAACGGTGACTTAGTGGCCGTTCCGGTCGCCCGCCGTCGTCTTTTTCGTTTATCCCCCTCTCCCCTCCCCGACAGTCGTCTCTAATCACCGAACGGTCCTCTCTGATCGCTCAGCTCCGACGGGCGCGCAAGAACAAGAAAGTGCTGAGGGCAGATGTCCTTGACTTACGCCGTCGGAGAGCGGAGGTGCTCCGTGAGGAGGAGAAGGAGAGAGAGCGGTGGAGATTGGACGAGGGCGACAGGATCGTGAGTCTCCCCCCTCTCTCTCCGTCCGCCGTCCCTCGTGTCTCGTCCCCCTGGTCTATTAAGTTCTCTTCCCGCGCACGTCCGCCGCTGACGATCGAACATGTTCTCTCTCGCGTCTTAGGAGGTGCAACAGCTGCACGACTTTTTCACTGAACTGGAATTGGCGTCCACCGAATGGAGCGACCAAGGCTCACCGCCGCAGAGGGGCACGGTACGTGATGCTCTGCTCTGCATTCGCTCCGGTCGTTACGTCTCGGAAATTGAGTCGTTTTTCTTTTCGTCCACGCTGACATGAACATTTTATTTCATCCCTGCCTCCCCTCCGCGCAGACCCAGGAGGGGCAGCTGGCCAGTCAACTGGCGCTGCTGGCCTCGCGGTTCGGACCGCTGTCGTCGGTACAGGAGAGTCTCAACGCTGCTCGTCCAGACGGACGCATGCCTTCGTCCACCGCCGAGGAGACGACGACGACGACGACGAGCACCGAGTTCGGGTTCCTTAGCAAGCTTCGCGCGTTCAATGACGCGATTGAGCGTGTGGAACGAGCGGTGGTCGAGATGGGATAAAGCGAGGGGTATCTCGTGTCGTGTCCGTAAAAGGTATTAATCGACTCGGAGCGAACCTCCGGGATTCGCGGGGGGGTTTAGAGAACGGAAGGGAAAGAGAGGGAGAAAGAGAGGGAGAAAGAGAGGGAGAAGACGAAAGAGAGCACGGGAGCCCAAGAGACGATACGTCTCGGCCACCCACGCCGTCCTCATATCCCCATCCCCCGGACAGCCCCTTGGCCCTCCCTACGCGGGTGGTGTCGGTCGCCCGCTTCGCCTGGCGACTACGGGTAAGGAAGGATAGGGAAGATGAGTTGTCGAGGGAGGGTTGCTGCTGCTACCCTCTTCCCTCTTAGGCTCGATGGCCATGCCGTCTTCGCCGCCGGAGTGGAAGCGCAAGGATGACAAGCGGGATCGGGGTCGGCGGCGTGACGTCCTTGGCGTGGACGGTTCGAGTGTCACGCTGAATGAACCGCGGGGGCGAGGGAGGGAGGGATGGGGTCGGAACGACGGAGGAGAGCACATCTCTGATTAGTCGGACGTTTCTCTCCTGCCAGGCAGGGACACGCGTGCACTCGCGCGCGCTCACATTTTGACCACTCGCTCCTCAAAGATGTGGATACCCATGTCCTCGTCGGAGTGGACGCTCGGCGCTTCGGGGTGGTACTCTGTCATGAGGACGCCGACCGGTCGAGGTCTGCCCTCATTGCAGGCGTAGGCCAGAGACATGTAAGCTCTGAGGGCGGGAACGGGGAGAAGGCGGGGAAAGGGTGCGGAAAGGGTTCAAAAGCGCGACCAAGCCGTGATGTGATGAGCGAGCGAGCATGAGCGCTGTCCGCCCGTCGCCTCGACTCTCACCGATTGGAGGAGACGGCGATGGACAGCACGTTGACCGACATGAGGAAGGATTGAGTCATCTGCTCCAGGCGCAACGTCCACAGGCCGCGCATCGAGCACCGAGTGAAGAGTCAGACAGACGGCCCACCCACCGGAATGACACGAGGCGAGGTGCAACGGAGACTCACGGGGTTGAAGGCGAGAAGGACCCAGGCCAAGACCATGGTATGGGTCAAGACGGCGAGGCCAAAGTAGATGAACCCCTCCGCCATGAGGAGCCTCCCGACATTGGAGCGCCTTCCCTCCTTGAAAATCTTGTGCATGCTCAGGACGAAGACGGCGACTTCGAACACTTCGGCCTGGTGTTTATGTAGGGAGGTCGCACGGATGGAGATGGGCCGGCAAGGTGAGGCACTGGATTGGATGCACCATGGATCTGGGCGGCTATGAACGAGAGCCATGGGATGACGGCGAACTCACGTAGGCATACTCGACGGCGACGTACTTGTGTATTTGGGTGATGTGGCAGCCTCCGCCGTAGCCAGGGACCATTAGGTATGACGCACCAATTTCTGCGGACCCCTGCGAGTGATATCAGCGAGTCGACGACGAGGACAGATATTCGTCGGGCGCTCAGCTCAGCGTTCCGTGAGATTGACATGGGCAATAGCGCAAAGCAAAGCACTCACAGCGAACCAGAGAGCCGTCTGGACGATCCAGGCGATGCCCAGACCCCAGACGACGAGCGGCGAGTAATCCCAGAGGGCGACGCAGCGGAGGGCGAAAATGGAAGAGGAGGCTGAGATGCACAGGGCGCCGAAGACGACTTTGTGGGAGCGGGCGCAAGCACGGTGGACGGGCACGGAAAACAAGGGGGGCGGGGCCGTGTCAGTGCTGATATGGTCACCTCGCCATTCATCTGCAGTATGTGAATCCTGGAGACGCACGCAAGGCAGTGAGAACAGCCTGACAGTTCATGGGCCGAACGTATTCGAGGAGGACGGTTCTGAGAGAAGCGAGGTACGAGGGATGGATGACACGTCGGCCTCCAATGTCATGCTGCACAAGACGCTTGAGCCAAAGACACGAACTCACTGTAGGATGAGGACGACCGGAAGGCTATACCGGCTCGTCATCATCAAGAGCGTAGGCTGGCACAATACGAAGATGCGACGGACAAACCGATCAAGCTCTCCCTCTTGCGCGGTCGGTCCTTCTTAGACGGGGCAAGCCAGCGAGCGAAAGGCCACGACCATCGTTTCGCTCCTTCGTTCACTCACCCATCGTGTGCCGACGGCGAGCTTTCCCTGAAGGAGATTCCACTCCCAGTGGAAGGTGATGATGTACTGGAGTCCGACCAACAGCGGGAAGGAGGCACGGCGGTCAGGCCAAGGGGAACAGACGAGCGGGGGGCGGCACGAGGGCGAGACACGGCGGCGGTGAAGTCGACGGACAGACTCACTTCCCATGCCCATAATCCGATTTCGCAGAAGAGGATGGCCCTCGCGACGCGGATGTCGACGAGAAGCTCGGCCTGAGGGCGGCGAGACGGGCGGCGCAGACCGGGGGGAGGGGAGAGGCAAGGCACGTCGCCACGTCAGGTCTACACGCCCTTTCCCGTAAAGGTCAAAAGGGAGGACTCACCGGGGAGTACCAGTCCACCATAACTGAAGGACAGGGAGTTGGAGAAGGAAGGAGGGCGGCGAGGTGCCGAGCAACGGCGTGTAGATATCCATGATCACTCTTTCTCTCTCTCTCTCTCACGCCGCCTGGACGCTGGCCTGGTGTTCGTGGCCCCGCAGACGCTAGACAGGGAGTGCGAACTAACAAACGGTGCGCCTTGCGAGGAGCTCGTGCCCGCCCTGAAGGTGGCGTCGAGGGACGAGCGGACGACGACGGCGGCTTGCTAGGTAAGGCTTGCTCTGCTCTTGATCTTGCACTTGCACTTGCACTTGCACTTGCACTTGCACTTGCACTTGCACTTGCTCATGCTCCCGCTCTTGCTCCTCCTCCCTGGCTCCCGTCGAGGAGCTCTGCTCCTTGCATCTTGCACATGTATGGAGCAACTCCAGCGTCGGTTCGTTGCCGCATCGGAGGCCAAATGGAAGCGGAAGCGGAGTGAGTGGCTGCTGTACCTAGCTACTTCTGGATCCGACGACTCCATCCCCACCCACCTGGGCGCGCGAGGGCAGTCCGGCGGCAAGGCGAAGGGAGGAGGAAGATAAAGACGGCGTAGGGGGCGGCAATCGGCGTTCGTTTCGCTGATAGCCGTGGAGTGGTAACCGCCACGTAGGTATGCACGATGCAATTAGGTTAGAGGAACGATGGTTCGGCGCGTCAGCTGACGCCAGGCCTGAGGAGGGGAGGAAGGAGAGGAGGTAAGTACATCCAGTAGTGCGCGGGCGGATGACAGCTGCGTGGGTTCGTTCGCCTTGGCCCTGATGGTCATGGCGGGTGGAGCGGATCGAATTGCTCGCTTAACGCAGAACGAGCGGGATCGAATTGGTGGAGCGCACGCAGGGTGACGGCGATGGCAACGGCGATGACAACGGCGAACGCCCGACCGACCGGCGAGGCAAAGCAAAGCAAGGCACGAACCCGGAGCGACGAACGAACGGCAGGCACCAAGCTAGGGGCAAATGACGCCGCCACTTCTCCGCTTCACGAACAGAGAGCGCAGCGGAGGAGTTTTCTTCGTCGCGCCGTAGTTACGCATCGGTTCCACAGGGCGTAGGCGCCTGCATACGGTGGTGAGCGACGGACAGGATGCTACGAATTGCCGGTTTCCCTAATGTCAGCGCTCGCGTCCACGAGCATCAGATTCAGTCGAGACCTTTTCGATCACACCAGACAATAGACAGACAGACAGACAGATGGATACACATGTCCCACCGTCGATCTCATCTCGTTCGGCAGCCAATCGGCCCATCAGACCCTCAGCCCGGCCATCCTGCCCGCAAGACCGCCGCCGCGGACCTCAAAGACGCACAGGCGTCCGTCGACACCAGACGTGCTCACGCTGGTCACCGCGCCCTGCTCCCCGGCGTACGGCCTCACGCTCGTGATTGTGTTCTGGTGCGTCGTAGCCAGCTCGCCTCCCTCGGCAACAACGGCGGCTGGAGCAGAGCTCGTCGGGCTGCCAGGGGTGGGAGAAGAGGCGCGCGCGTCCGCGCTCCTGAACCGGTTGAACGCCTCGTTGTTGCCGAGCCGTCCGATCCCAGCCGGCTTACCCGGCACAGGCGGAGGAGGCGGCTTAGCAGCGGCCGCAGCCGCGGCGCCAGAGGGGCCGTCGAGAGACCGAACGGCCTTCCAGCCGGACGAGATGTCGCCCTCAAAGAGTACCGGCTGGCAGTCGTGTCCCGCGGCGACCAGACTGTTCTCCGTCACGAAAGCGAGCGCCACGTAGGGGAGCGTTTGCGAACGAATGCTGTACACCGCATGCGGAGCTGTCTCGGGACCGGAGGGGTACACAATGGTAAGCGTAGAGTCGTGGCCTGGAAACGGTGAAGGACAAGCCAACCAGCGAAACGTCAGCCGTCTGAATTCAGCGAGGTGGGCTAGAAAGGGAAGGAAAGAGCGACGACGCACTCGTGAAAGCCAGAGCGTCACCGCTGGGACTGAACGCGACACCGTGGACCCATCCGCCGCTGGGGCTCGCGAACTCCCCGCAGACGGTGTTGAAAGGAAGCTTCTCTCCCCACACGCTCGCCGCCGGCTTCTTGTCCACTCCCTTTATAAAGGCCGAGAACACCCGGGCCTTCATGTCTGCGCACCCGGTTGCGATGAGGACATTGTTGGGGTGCCAGTCGAGGGAGAGCACCGTGGAGCGAATGGGACGCTTGATGTGCTTGGCCACCCACCAGTCGTTGTCTTCTTCGAACGAACAGATCGCCACCGTCCTAGACGGAAAAAGAGAAGCGTGGCCAAAGAAAAGGCATTCGATCAGCGACGCTAGCAAACGAGCACGTACAAATGTGATCCCTGTCGCTCACCTAGCGCCGCTAGCGACAGCGAACTTGTCCTCAGAAGGGCTCCACCTGACGAAGGTGGCAGCACGGTTGATGCGGAGGAGCACGAGCGTGGGCTTCCACACCTCCTTGCCAGTAGCAGCATCGGGAGTGAGAGTCCAGACGTAGGCATTGCGGTCCTGCGAGCAGGTGACGATCCTGTTCGTCTTGGCCGCCCAATCGATCGAAGTCACCAGCTTGTCATGCTGTCGAGAAGAGCCCGCGGCTCACCGTCAATTAAACAACTCAAAAGGCACAACGACAAAAGGCACCCGCGAAGAAGGCCGCACGCGGCGAAAAGGCATGCATACTCACCTCCCGAAGGGTATCTTCGAGGAACCAACCATTAGGCGATGCGGCATAAAGCTGCACTTCGTTGGTGTTCGAGCTCACAGCAACCTCTACAAGCGTAAACATAAAAGCAACAATAACGATCAGACAAAAGGCGTTTTCAGTTTCATTTTAATGTATCAAGAGGAAGAGCAGACTGTGTGCATCGAGGGCGAGTCTACACCTACTGGTCCTGTCGGCATTGAAGGCGTGCGCGGTGATGGGACTGAGCGAGAGCTGGTGGACCTGAAAGGCCATGTCTACAATGTGGCTGGGGAGATGGCGTGTGGTGCAACGAGAGAAGACGGACAGAGGACTAGCAGTCTACTCCGTCTTGAGCGCAAGCTAAGTGATGATGAGCAAAGTAATGGAGACGGTGATAGTGAAGCAAACCATCGGCGTGGACCTCGAGCCAGCTGGGCGGTGATCGGCAGGCAACTGCGGCCGACGTGGGAACCAGACAGCTGCGGCAGCGCTCGCGCTTCTTCTTTATGGTCCTCACTAGCCTAGCCGTCCCAGCGAGTTCATACTAGGACCATAGATGTCGTTCAGGACAGCAGCACAAAGGATTCTGCGCACCTCCGCCTGCATCAGCACGGCAGGCGTGCCTGCTTCGGCGGCCCGCGTGGCGCAGACACAAGCGGCGACGACAAGAAGTTTTGTATCTGCTTCTCAGCCGCTACAAGCTCCGAAGAAAGGTGCCGACGCCGGTGAGTGCGATACGGATCGACCTTGACGATGTTTTCAGCTACCTGGCTCGACAGGCGGACGTGGAGGCCTTTGCGTTCTTGGATCGCAGGTTAACGCTTATGTCACGACTTCTACTGTATTGTGCAGCCCCGAAGAAGCGCACCTCGGCCTTCTCTAAAAAGGGTCGCAAGGCCGGAGGCAAGTTCGCAGGTAAAGGTCGGAAAGATGTAAGCAGTCGGGTTTCCGTCGTGCACTTGTACACGCTGTTATCCGCCTCTTGATTTACTGATGCTCTTCTGCCACCTTCTGCTTCCCTATTCCTGCTTGCTCACTCCCTCAGGGTGGTGGATCAGGCAACGTGGGCCGAAACAACCCAGAGTTCTTTGCCGAGGACCCGGATTTGAACTACCTGACCGTCCTCCACCCCGAGCACCTGACGTCTGCCA
The DNA here is from genome assembly GCA_029717555.1 of Peribolospora baueri. Lineage (NCBI taxonomy): Eukaryota > Fungi > Basidiomycota > Peribolosporomycetes > Peribolosporales > Peribolosporaceae > Peribolospora > Peribolospora baueri. The sequence goes on along the minus strand of JAMDHS010000076.1, from coordinate 17,413 downwards.
ACGTTGGAAAGGCTATGGTCTTCCCTCATCGAGCGATCAAGGCTTTCAAGACGTTTGGTCTTCCCAAGAACGTGCAGGACCATGTAAGTGTTCGGTAGGAGCGCGTGGAATGCAGACGCTCGCGCTTGCGCTTATGCCTGGAGCGTTCTTCTCTTGTTGTGTCTTTTATAGTATGCTTTCCAGCAAACACCCGTTTCCGTGTTCCGAGAAGTCACCCTTTCGGCGGTGGACCGACTGGATAAGGCGGCGACAGCGTCGAGCAGGAACTCTCGCGATATTCTCGGTATGTTCTACATTCATTTTTCTTTTTCTAATCAACTAACCACTGAGGTTGATCTGTATCACTTTCTTGACTTCCCTGTAGTCGGGGCATCCGGAGTTGGAAAAAGCTTGCTGATGATGCAGCTGGTCAGCTACGCGCTCGACAGGAGCTGGATCGTCCTATACTCGCCGAGCTGTAAGCGTGCCGATACGCGCACATATTGGCCTGTTCGCTCGCCTTGTCAGTGTACCATCAATTGATGAAGCACCCTTATTCCCTTTTCTTTTCGGCAGTGATCGATTGGATCTCCTCCTCCACGCCGTACACCTACTCTCCCGCTCTGCGCACGTATGCCCAGAACCCCCTGGCCTCCCAGCTACTCTCCACTCTGCTCTCTGTCAACGAGAAAGCCCTTTCTGAGATTCCGCTTAAGTTCGATGTTGATCTGGGCGCCGCCGGGAGCGTGCAAGCTGGAAAGTCCCTACTGGACTTGGTGAAGCGCGGAACTGCTTCGTGGGGTGAGAGTGGGGCAGCGATCGAGGCAACCAGGCAGCAGGCACTGGACAAGGCACTGGACATCTTGGCAAGGCAGACGATGTGAGTAGATGGCCATGTCTTTCTCGACACATCTTCACTTTCCAGCCACAGACTTAGACAGTACTCTTCCTGTTTTCCTCATCTCCTACAGCCGCCCAGTGCTCTGGGCTATGGACGACTTCCAGTGCCTCTTCCGCACGTCCAAGTACCGCGATCCAGACTTCAAGCCACTGGAGAGCTACCACCTCTCCGTTCCCAGGACTGCGTTGGAGTACGCCACGGGGCGGAAGTTTTTTGTCAGTCTACCTGCCGGAGCCGAAGATTTCTTGACGCGTCTGCGCGCTGCCAGCCCCTGCTGACGACCGCTTATTTCGTCCCATCCTACACGACCAGGCTCGTGGCGCCGTCATTGGTTCGCTCTCAACGGAGAACACCTCATACCTGCCCCCACCGGAGCTCCTGTCCGGGCTAGGCCTCTCTACTCTGGTCGACCATTCCACGACATCCCTCACCTCCGGCGCCACACCTCCTTCCCCCTCGCTCCCTCTGCTCACACCTTACACCCGCCTCCAGCCGATCCATTTGGAGAACGCCAGGTCGGGTTTCAAGGTTGTTGACCTTGGCAAGGGTTTCAGTGTCGATGAAGCGGCTAGCGCGTTTGAGGTTTGGAGGAACAATCGGATGATGCATGTTGGTGCGTAGAGAGTGTGCCCGGGTGACGCCGAAGGGGGGGTCGAGAGTCGCCGACATTGACTTTAGTGCGCATGCCATTCTATTGTTTCCAGACCCATCCGACGAGCTCTTCCTTCAGAAGTTCGTGGAGGCGGCGGGCAACCCGCGAAGATTTGAGCGGTTGTTGAGGACGACGCTGATGTGAGATAATATTGGATCGGGTGCAAGGGGAGGCAGTATAGGCGACAGTCGTACCTCTCGAGAGTAAAACGATGACTGTAGGATTGTGTGTGCGATCCTGGCCTGCTACACGCTGCTGGGGGAACGAACCGCCGTCGAGCCGGAGCTGCCATGGACAGCGAAGCGTGGCGGATGGGCGGAATGCCGGGGAACTCGGAGAGTGGTCCGTCGAGTGGTCCGTCTTATCCCACTGGCTGCGCCCTCGGTCGTCGTCACTCCCTCCGTTATCCCTCTTCGTCTCCACATTCTTTCATGCTAAGAATAACAGAGGCCCGGCCAGCGGCGGCGGCGTAGGAACGGGACGCGGGTAAAGCCGAGGTCGCGTGGACGGACGAGGAGAGGCTGAAGATCCTCAACGCCGTCATCAAGACTGCAAAGCCTGATTTCAAGGCCATCGCAGACGATGATTTCAACGGGGAGAGGCCCCCTCTCACGTGAGTAGGCAATTCTCGTCCCTTGCTCGCATGTGGGATCAAAAGAAGGACTATAGGACTCTGAAGAGCTTCTTCACCGACCCACTCTAGGGGGACGCCCCAAAGAAAGCACCAAGGAAGAAGAGGGGCTGGTGAGAAGGCGACAAGGGTCGACCGACGTCATCGCGTTTATGACTCCATTTCTTCAAACATGATTTGTAAAACTCCAAGCAAACACGGGGCTTTCCCATGTGAACCTCAATGTCACCATGACTTTCCTCTGTTCACTTCGCGATGAAGATTCCAGGGCCCCTCACGTTAGGCGCTACCCTGCTTGGCGGCGAGCCTCCTGGCAAACTCGACGAACGGCCTGACGGGCCGGCCCGTCATACCCTTGTTCTGGTAGGCGCCGGGCTTGGTGGCATCCATCACCCCGGCGATGTCGGCGTGAGCCCAGCGTATGGTGGCGGGCTCGCCCTTGTCGACGTCCTCGAGGCCGGAGACGAAGGACTTGAGGAAGAGCGCGGCCGTACAGGAGCCGGCGGGGCTGCCGCCCGTGTTGCACAGGTCGGCGTTCGAGCCCGAGATCTGAGACGCGCGACCAGAAAGGCGAGGTGGAAAGATTCAGTGAATCAGCCGATTTGCCAATCGATGACGCGGAGGCAGAGAGAAATCGGCGAGACGTCACCTGGAAAGAGTACTCGTCACTCAGAGGCATGCGCCACATCGGATCGGCCTCGGCTTCGCCGGCCTCGTTCAACTCTTCCCAAAGGCTGTCGTCCGTGGTAAAGAGGCCGGTGTAGATCTCGCCGAGGGCGATGACACAAGCGCCAGCTGCGAAAATGTCAATTCATTGATTTAGGTCATCGTCTCGGGAAAACATTTCGCATTGCCCTCTCCGCGTCCGAAAGAAACTCACTCAACGTAGCCGTGTCGATGAGCGTATGCGGCTTGAACGTGGTGCTGGCATACCAAATAGCGTCGGAGAGGACAAGACGACCCTCAGCGTCGGTGTTGTCCACCTCTATCGTCTTGCCGTTCATGGCCACAATGACGTCGCCCGGCTTGGTTGCCTTGCCACTCGGGAGGTTCTCAGTGAGAGGAGTGACAGTGATCACGTTGATCGGCAGGCCGAGCTTGGCGATGGCCAGCGTGGCGGAGACGACGGTCGCAGCACCACCCATGTCGCCTCGCATGAGCTATGGGGAAGACGAGAGAAAACATGGCGGGTTGTGAGTTTACTCGAGCGCAACTCTCTAGCCTCGCCCACCCGCCCAGGGGAAGCATCCGGTATGCTTCTTCTCACCTTCATGCCGCGACCCGGCTTAATAGAGATTCCACCTGAGTATATAAGATGACGTCTGAACTCGTGAGAGGGCTACCCTTGCATATCTACGAGTGCTCACAACGACGCTCACCGGAGTCGAAGGTGATGCCCTTTCCGACGAACGCGAGCGGCTGAGCATCCTTCTGAGGCGCTCCCTTGTAATGAATCTCCAGGAACTTGGCCGGCTCGTCCGTGCCGGCGGCGACGGAGAGGAAGGTGCGCATACCCTTCTCTTTGGCCCAGGCTTTCGAGATTATAGAAGTGGAATTGGTGGAACGTGTCAACGGAGGGTGTCCACAAGCCGAGAGAAACAGAGGAAGACGCAAGTGTAGAAACATTGAACCTCACCCTCGTCTCGAACAATGACCTCCACATTAGCAATGCCCTCAAACTCTTTCTTGACTCGCTCGCAGAACGCTAGTGACAGAAAGTGGGAAATGAGGAGGGCGATTGGAATCCAAACCGTCAGTCTTCCCCCAATAGCACACAAAAACCTCGATTGCATGCTCACACGTCGGCGTGCACAAGTTTGCGGGCATCTCCATGAGCTCTCGAGCCAGGTTTTGGCTCTGAGCGTAAACGAGACCGGTGTTCCAGTCCAAGGGCAGGCCGCCCTGGACCGGGTCAACATCCTTGTCGCCAGAGGCGGGGAGGTAGGAGATCGCGGGCTTGTTCTCCCTGCTCTCGACTAAGGCGGGGTCCGTCTTGAGGAGGTCGTACTTGTACAAGCTTTTGTTGACCAAAGCCAGAGATCAAAATGATCCAGTACGTCAGAAGAAGTGCGATCTGGCTACTTGCCCGGCGAACATTCAGGACAACTTGCGAGGGACGTTGGCTTACCCGAGTTCAGCGCCGGCGGCAGCAGCGTGAGCGCTCCACATGCCGTCTACGGAGATGCTCTTCGCTCCAGCGTCTCTGAGCGCCTTGACGCCAAGGGCGGCCGCCCTACGAGTCTTTTCGAGCTTGACGTTCCTCTCCGCTTCGGTCTTGGCCGACTTGCTCAACGCGACCTTGCCGAGAGCCGAGCCGGCGAGAATGGGTTCGGAAGCGGAAGAAGGGTAAAAGACGCGAGTCTCGCCGGCCTTCGACTTTGTGCGGGCACCAGCCCAAAGGGGCTTGATGTCCGGTCCGGAGGTGGCGGAGGCCGAGGCGGCGAGGGGAGTGCCGTCAGGCTGGATGCCGAGCAGGACAGCATCCGGTTTGGAGTTGGCGTTGTTGGACATGGCGCGAAGTAAGGATGACGGGAGAGTGGGAGAAGACAAGCGATGGTGGGAGCGGGAAAGGGTGGTAGCACTTTGAAGAGAGGACCTCAAGGCTGTAGGAAACATCGTCTTACAATCACCGGGACGTATCCCCACTATGGGTTATTATTTCGCGAGGCGCGCCCTGCTCATCATGTGAGCATACTCGGATCTTTTCTTCGGAGTTGATCGGCAAAACCGGACCTAGCGCTTATATGCCCATCTCAGGCTTTGGTAAGGGATGTGCAACGGTATTGTTCTAGTGTACACGTGAAGGAGGAAACAGTACAAGGGGACATGTGGACATGGAGACGTGGGGAATGAGGTGATAACAACTGAGGCAGAGGGGCGTCGCGGCCCATCGGGGCGACTTCCTAGTACAATGATACGAAAGATCGGATGACACGAAGGCAACACGGTCGATCAGCGTCGGCACACCCTTCGCGAATTGCCGAGGAAGACCAGCCTCTCAGAGTAACTAATGACATAAAATCTTTCTCCGTGGGAACGTCCAGACCCGGACGTTCGTCGGCCTCAAAACGAGACGACGTGACGAACGGCCGAGCCAGACTGGAGACAAAGAAGACTCCCCCACTCCACGTTGATAATGTCATCACCGAGGCGGTGTGTTACGGCGCATCACCACTCACCACGTCAGAATTCGGCCATCTGCGCATCGCCCTCGAGGAAACGCCTATCTTCGTCCACGGCTTGATCCGCCCCGGCGATCTGGAACTCTTGCTTGAATTTCTCCTTCAGTCGCTGGATAGTGCCGATAATGGACTTGCAAGCCTGCTCGAGCGCCTGGACCGGGGTAATGCTGCCGTTGGTCTGAATCTTGAGCAGGACCTTGGTCTCCAGCGGGTGAGGCACCTTGTAGCCTGCGAAAATGACCGCCGGGTCGGAGAGGAGCTGGGCACGGATCATGTTGCCGAGTGTGTGATCCTCTTTGTTGAGAATGATTGACGCCGCGTTCGGGATTTTAGTGTCTTCATGGATTTCCAGCGCCTTTTCGCCGGGTCCAAGAATGAAGAGCTCGAACCGGTTTGGAGCGTTCGTCATGATGTAAAAACGGCTGCCCTCAAGCTGAGTGGGATGGAATGAGGAAAAGCACACGGTAAGTCCGAGAGATTGTTGTCCGAAACAAAAAAAATTCCTCCACGTAAGGAATCAGAAAGACCGATCTCGTCAGCTCTCAGCAGACCATGTGGTCGCGAGAACAGAAGATTGACAGATTGATTGATAGATATAGGTGTAGCTCATCATTTGAATCGGAACTGGAGAGCTGGAAAGGAGCTCACCTTTCAAAGCGTTGCAATGGCCGTATCGTTCAACAGAAAAGAAATCGACTCGTGAGTTTCAAAGACGCAACCAGAGCAATGAACGCGACGAGGCTCGGGACAATAACGCAATATGTTTGAACGCTTATGGGAAATCGCAGCATTTGAAGATGTTGATCATCTTCCCTTCGCGACCCAATGCATTATAAATTGACTCACTTGTAAGCGGTTATACGTAGCGTGCAAAGGGCGGTGATCTGGAGACGCGTAAGTCAGCGAAAAGAACAAAACAGCTGCGACGATCAGCGGGACTGGCTCGCGAACAGCTTTGAAGGTTCTCGGCCGATTTGGTCAGGACACGAGTGAACTCATACCCCGCCCTCCAAGAAAAGGGAGGAGAGTCGTCGACAATAAATATACGCCAAAGCGCCATCATGCGAGCATCGCGAGCGACAAGGGGCCAAAGATGAGCGTTTGACTCACCCCATCCTCGGTATGACGGTTGACGGATGGCCCCAACTTCCTGTCGGAGGCTGGCGTTCTGCAGTGGTTTGGCGACGCTGCGGCCAAGCACAATGCCGCAGCGCTTCATAAACAGAACTAGGGTTAGGGTCACAGTACAAGCTTGTCACCTGATCATATGAGCGTGGTACTATGTAGCTGTTCACGGTGTTGCCCGTGTGAAGCAATCTGCTGCGGCCTGGCTTTGGAAGGTCCCAGGTGTCGCCAGGCATCATCGCTGACCCAAGTCTAAACCGGAGCTATACTTTCTCTCACCACTTATTCCTCAAGAGCGCCATGCCGACTCGTTTCACCAAGACCAGGAAGCACCGTGGCCACGTCTCGGCCGGTTACGGTCGCATCGGCAAGCACCGCAAGCACCCCGGTGGTCGTGGTTTGGCCGGTGGTCGTGAGTATTTATCCAGACTTGGTGGATGCGGCGTGAAGTTGCAACGGAGATGAAGGGGGGACCGTTGCTGATGGCCGACTGCCCCGCCCATGCCTACGAATTTTTTTATTTGTTCAGAGCACCACCACCGCACTAACTTCGACAAGTACCACCCCGGTTACTTCGGTAAGGTCGGTATGCGCCAGTACCACCTCACCCGCCAGAGCCAGTGGAACCCGATCATCAACTTGGACAAGCTCTGGACGCTCGTTCCTGAGGAGGAGCGCGAGAACCTCACTGCTGACTCGACCGAGGTCCCCGTCATCGACACCCTCGCTGCCGGCTACAGCAAGGTGCTCGGCAAGGGTCGGTTGCCCAAGCTGCCCTTCATTGTGAAGGCTCGGTGAGCGTTTTGCGTTTGATATAGAACTGAAGTAGTGTGAACCGATCCGTCTAACACTTATCTCCGTCGCATCTGCACAGATTCGTGAGCAGGCTTGCGGAGGGCAAGATTAAGGAGGCTGGTGGTGTCGTCAAGGTAAGTTTCACCTCCAACGACCTCTTCATTTTTGCTTTGAGAAGGCTCTCTGACGTTTTGTTACCTTTATTCACAGCTCGTGGCGTAAAAAAGGGTCTTTTCTCTTTCTCATCACCATGTACCCATTATTTGATCCGGACCCATGCTATGACGATCCCAGCATTTCTCTGCCCTCAAGATTGCGCGTCAGTTTCTTGAACTTTGGATCTACGGCTGGCATCAGAGCCTTTCACAACATTCCCAATATCTGGACAGGCGAGCAGGTTTTATGAGTTTATTTTAAACGCGGGGCCAGTCACTCGGATCAATCGCTCTGGCTCGGCTGGTCGAGTTCCCTCACGAGGCGGCATTGAGGAGGTTGTGGGTCGATGACTTTGGATTCCATCGCTTTGTGGGACGCGAACGGACTTTTGTCGTCCGGACAACAGGCGGACGGGCTTTTGTTTCTTCATCATTCACGTTTTCGTTCTCGAACGTTTCAGCGGCTTTTCCCTTGCTACCCACCTAAAAGTTGAGGGGAGAACGCCGTCGGCTCTCGATTTTAAGGTCTGCGGTCGCGTAACCGTGTATAACGACAGAATCCAGTTTAGGAGGACGCACAGGCCGTAGTGCGTTATCGTTCGCCCTTCCCATGCTTTGACATGCTTTAGCCAGCTTCGCGAGTGGCGTGGACGCCAGGACGCTAAGTATCACGAAAGATGTTCGCCAAGGAAGACTAATGAGGTTGCTTTCGAGCATGCAGGACGAAGCAAAGCCATCAAGTGGGACCAGAACAGAGCTTGGCCCACCATCGCCCTCCCATCTACTCTCCCTTGACCCTCCAACCCCTCATCTGTCCGAGTGCCTCGCGCCCAGTGAAGAAGGTGACGACGCTAAGGCCGAAGAACCAAGGCAGGACCTGGAAGAGGGTGAGGGTGGTCCAGAACTTGTAGGCGAGCCACTCTAGGGAGAGGAGGGAGAGGAGGAAAGGGACAGTGCGGGCGTTAGGCGCTCGGAGGGATGGGGCGAGGAGGGCCCACTAATGAGACGGGAAGGTGAGGAGGACGGCGACGGGGCGAGCGAGAGGAGAAGGACACGGGAGTTAGCTCGCGGCGCAGCCCGAAACGTCACTCGTAACTGGCTTTGGGGCTTGGGCCTCGCTCAATAAAATGCAAATGGCTTCGGCAGGGCGGCTGCGTAGCAGATGCAACCGTATCGGAACTCACAGAGCCGAGCAGGACGAGCCACGGCGCAATGACGAGCAAGCTGCCCGCGACGCTCTTCCACATAGGCGGCAAACGCTGCGGGGGATTGAACTGGTGCTCGATGCCTTCTTGAACCTCAAAACCCATTTCATCGGCAGCCTTGTTCGGGGGCGGGAATCGTAGGATGGAGGGGTCGATGTGGAGGGTCGTAAGGTTGTAATTGAGGGGGTCGGGGACCGAGGCATAAGACGGGTGAGAGAAGTGACCAAACTGGAGGGAGAGGGTGAGCTTGCCCGTGGAGAAGGCGAGCGGCGGCGGGAGGCGGGCGAGGTCCTGTGAGGGAGGACGGAGGATGAGCGAAGGAAGAGGAAACACACACGGAGGATGAAGGCTGCGTGCCGTCGGAGCTCTCGAAACGAGAACGCACCAGCTCGTACTTGGCCTTGCCCGTGCCGGGCTTGACGTTAAAACGCTCGATATGGTCCAAGCCGGAGTCCTGGTCGATGAAGGAGAGGAAGGACTGGTGCGGCACGTACACCTTTGAGTCCGAGGGCAGCGTCTCGTCCTTGACGTTGAAGGTCAGTTTGAGCGTGTCGCGCGCGGAGAGGGTCACTGGGTCGACCGGGTTGGGAGAGGAGAAGCTGGGCGGGTGCGAGAGAGCGAGCGAGTAAGAGATGCGCGGAAAACAGACATCAGACGGCGCGACTAGCTCGCTAAGAGCGGGACTCTGTCCGTCGCAACGGGCCACCGACGCAGGCCAGCTAAGCTCCACCACACTCACCTCTCCCGCCTTGTCTCGATGCCGGTGCTAGAGGTGACGACCAACTGGCCGTTCTCAACGACGAAGCCCTTGGCGAGCGCCGGCGAGGACGCCGAGGCGCAGAGGGCGAGCGCACATGCGAGGAGCGACTTTCGCCAGGCGGCCGTGAGCTGCATGGCGGGAGTGGATGAGCGGGAAGAGGGCGGACTGAGAGCTCGCCGAGTGGTCAGGTCAACCAAGTGTTACCAGTTCTTCCAGGTCGGGTCGTGATGGCCAGCATGCGTTGCGGGTGCATGTGCGCAGCGGGGAGCAAAGTAGGGTTAGGAGTGATCGGAGCAATCGACGCGCGGCCTGACTGACGGACGAGGTAGAGTGGGTCGGTCGATAAGACCTTCTTCTCGACGTCGACCAGCATTCTACCCTTGCGCTTTTCTTCCTTCATAGAGCATCGTCGTCGTCATCATCACCATGGGTGCTGACAAGGACGTTGAGATGAAGCCCGCGAACGAGGCGAGCGAGAAGGTCTCCAAGGAGCAGCAGCCCGCAGTGGATCCTAGTGTGGCTGCTTTGAACGGTGAGGCACGTCTTGATGGGACGGCGGTGACGGTCGAACATGTCCTGAGCGATGTCATTGGCCCATCCTGTGTAATTCATGCGCTTTGCAGACATCAAGCATAACGTGTCGCTGCTCGACAAGGCGGTCGCCAACATCGAGTCTCGCTTCACCACCCGCGTCCTTCGCACCACTACCTCTCTTCGCAGGCGGCTCAATACGGACGTCCTTCGTAACGCCATCCGCGATGTATACGTCAAGGGTGAGTACGCAACTCGTGTACTACGATGAGGCACGTATCTCCGTCTGTGCCTTGGATTGGATTGTTCATGTCATGTTGCATGTTTTCGCTCGCCCATGTAGACTCGCCAAACCAGAAGAACCTGCTCTCCTACCTTCCCTCCCGGTCTTCGAACGACATGGAGGTGGACATCGACGCCGTTCCCGCGCCTTCAATGAACGCCAAGAAGGAGCAGCAACAACAGCCGCTCGGTGAGACCCTGCCGGAGGTCGATGCGTACATACGCTTGTTGCTGTTGATTTGGCTGCTGGATCAGAAGATGTGCGACCAGGTGAGTCTAGTTCTATCTTCCGCCCCACTCTCGATCGCCAGCACGAAAGCGACGGTATGCTCAATGAACGACGTCTTCGATCTTATCAGGGCATCGCTCTCGCGAACGAGTCCATCTCCAAGGTCCAGTCGAGCAACCGCCGAACGCTCGACCAGCTGGCCGCTCGGCTGTACTTCTTCTACGGCCGCTTCTATGAGCTGACTGACCGATTGGCTGAGATCAGGCCGTGAGTCGCTCATCTTAACACCCTTGGCTCCCCTGCGAGCCTTTCCTTCTGACACAGCCTGCGTCATCCCGTTCTTCGCCCGATTCTTTGCTGCTTTGGATGGTCAGAACACTTCTCGCCGCCCAGCGAACGGCGTCTCTCCGCCACGATGACGAGACGCAAGCCACGCTGATCAACTTGCTGCTCAGGAACTACTTCCAATACAACCTCTATGATCAGGCCGACAAGCTCGTTTCTAAGAGCACCTTCCCAGAATCGGCTCCGAACCCCCAGTTGGCGAGATACCAGTACTATTTGGGTGAGCACGGCATGAAGCCAAGGGCTTCGGCCCGTTGGAGGCGTTAGCTGACTAGTTTAAGCACTATTGTTTTTCGTCTATCTTTCCAGGCCGCATCAAGGCTATTCAGCTTAATTATTCAGAGGCACATAGCAATTTGCAGCAAGCCATCAGGCGAGCACCCAGTCCGACCACGGCTCCAGGTTTCCAGCAGACGGTGGGTCTTTTGAGGCTCGCACGTAGCCACATCCCCTCGTTTCGCGGCTTACATTTTTTTTTTCTTTCCTGACTTTGCTGGCTTTAGGTTTATAAGTTCTTCGTCATCGTCGAACTCCTCATGGGAGACATCCCGGACCGGTCGATCTTCCGTCAACCTGTACTCGAGAAGGCTTTGCGGCCGTACCTTCACATCGTTCAGGGTGAGTTTGTGACAGCCAAGTGTCCATGAACAGCGAGAAGACGCAACTCACTTTGCATCCTTCCGCTCTGTCGTCCTCCTCGCTTAGCCGTCCGAGTGGGAGATTTGTCTCTCTTTCAATCCACCCTGCAGACGTACTCTTCTCAGTTCCTCGCCGACAAGACGAACACTCTCATCCTCCGCCTCCGGCACAACGTAATCAAGACGGGTATCCGTATGATCTCGCTCGCCTACTCCCGCATCTCCCTTCGTGACATCTGCCTCAAGCTGCACCTGGATAGCGAAGAGGACGCCGAGTATATTGCAGCCAAGGCCATCCGGGACGACGTGATCGTAGCGAAGTTGGACCACGAGAAGGGGTACATGATGAGTAAGGAGACGGTGGACGTGTACGCCACCAACGAGCCGCAGCAGCAGTTCCATCAGAGGATCCAGTTCTGCTTGCAGCTTCATAACGAGAGCGTTAAGGTGAGCGACCGTGTCGGTCGAGACGAGAGTTTTTGCTTTGCAGACTCCGATATCTGATCGCTCTGTCCTTTCCAACGCCCAACCCGCTCCAACCTCGTTCATTTTCTGTCTTCGTTTTCCTCCAGGCGATGCGCTACCCGCTTAACGCGCACCGAAAGGAGCTCGCCTCGGCCGCAGAGGCGCGCGACCGCGAGCGCGAGTTGGTCAAGGAGATTGCCGAGGGCGATATCAGCGAGGGGGATGAGGACTGGCCTTGAGAAGAGTGGGTTGAAGGAGAGAGGCTCCGTATGTTGCTATAGGCCCTAATGGGCGCACGCAATCGTGATCGCACGCATGCACGTTACGTCTGTCCGCAAAAAGTGTGGGCGGAAGGCAAACGAGCTGTACCGCGCAAAGTTGGCGAGAGCGGGGGAAGCAAAAAGGCCGATCTTATTATGCGTGGAGGAATCTGTACAAATACAGTGAATGTGCTACTACCGAGCACCGACCCATCCGGCGCGAGACAGATCTCTGTCAGGACTCGAGTAGGGCGGCGCGGCTGGCCGATGTGGAATCATTCAGCTTCCAGGACATATGTGTTCTTCTCGAGCTGCACGAATCGTTCCCAAGAGCCAATTCAGGAAGATCGTCAGGAGTGTGAAACAAAGATGGCGTCTTGTTAGAGCTATCCTAAGGACTAGGTTGGACACCCGTGCTCGAAAGGCACGGATGGCGTCAAGGTATAAATATGGGATGTCGTCTAACGCACCTCGACCTCCAATTCCTGTCTGAGCCTGTCCAGCTGGTCACCGTTGATAAGAAGATGCGTGTCGTCAAGCTCCTGGATGATGTACATGTTCCGGTTGCGCTCGTTGAGCAGCACTATCAGGGTCTTCACTGCTGCGTCGCTGGTAGGGCGGTCGCGCGTGCCGGGGGTGAAAGAATAAGTGGGTGTCAGTCGCGCGCGAGCTAGAAAACACCAACTGTCCAGCGTCCAAGGCTTCCTCGCTTTCATTTGTCCGTGAGCCATGGCCTGGCTATATGAAGGAGAAGGAAACTTGAACGGGGAGCGCGGAGACTGACCATGTGATGAGTGTGCCTATAAGGTGCATGGCAGACATACGATGCGGACCGGTCAGTCAAGAGAACGCAAAGCCTCGCTCGCTGCAATCTGATCCTCCCTGTGTGCCCGTAGGCGAGCTCACCGCGCACAGCTCGGATCTGCGTTTGTCTGTTCATCGTCGTCGCCCCGACATCATCGTCGTCGTCGTCGTCGTCGTCGTCGGTCTCCACTTTCGAGTCGTGTGGCCGGCGTGGGCCCATCTCGCCGCAGTCGGCACGTGCACGACGCCCGGCCGCCGCCTAGGTTGACCGGGGGTTGGTCAACCCACATCTCACATCTCATACTTGTTCATCACCTCGCTCCTCTTTTCCCTCCTTTCCCATCTTGCTCCCCTTATATTATCACTGACGCCTGCGCGGCTCTGCTTGACTACACCGTGCATACTGCTTACGAGAGGGAGGAAACCGAAGAGGAGGCAAAATGTACGCGTTGACGTACACCGCTGCGACGAGCGTCTCGCTCGCTACGGTCGTCGGCCTGTATCTGCTTTTCACAGGTGCGTTCTTTCGTCCATTTCCACCACCTTTTTTGTTATGTGCTCTCCTGAGAACGTCCCATCGCCGTTTCTCGCACGCGCTCGCATTCTCTTTCCGACTCGCCACCGGACTCCGGTTCCGCTCCTCTCCTCTGCAGGTTCCGGCGAAGCGTTCAACATCGGCCAGTTCTTAGAGGAGACATCACCGTACGCATGGGCCATGGTGGGCATTGGTCTGTGCATTGGCTTGAGTACCATTGGCGCGGGTTGGTGAGTCTCGGCACATTATAGCGCTGGTCACTTTGTTGTTTCGGACTCTCGAACGAAAGGTCGGCGGCATAAGGAGAGTGCTATCATGCTTGCTGGCAACTCTTAGGAGTGAAAGCGCTGGCTCTGGAATTGTTGATGCTCTTTTGGTGGAGCGGACAGGCTCAAGGACAAGGAAGCGGTTTTTTCCTTTGGCATTATCCGGGGGATGTTCACATCCCCCCTTACGTACTCTGCCCCTCGCGCTTACCGATTCTTCCCTCGCGCTATTCCTCCCTCACTCGCCGCCGCCATCACTTTTTGCAGGGGTATCTTTGTGACCGGCTCTTCCATTTTGGGCGGCGGTGTTCGAGCACCGCGAATTCGAACGAAGAACCTGATCAGGTCAGTGTACTGTTCGATCGTCGTTGCATAATGTCGGTCGCGCCTTTCGTGCAGGGCTGCGTCTGCTCCCCGCTTCCAGCTCTGACCTTCATACCCCATTCGCTCATACGCGTCGCTCGTTCCACACACACGCCCCCACTTCGAACAGCATCATCTTTGCAGAAGTCGTGGCCATTTACGGTGTCATCATGGCAATCGTGTTCTCTTCCAAGATCACAGGCAACATAACCACGCCTGAGAGCGTATTCACAAAGGGCAACTACTACACCGGTTCGTCGTCCGCTTATGAGCTTACAGGGTGTTCAGCGTGAACCAACGAGAGTACTCATGTTCTCGCCGTGTCCCTTCTCTTTGTTTTTGTACGTCTTGAACAGGTTTTGCTCTCTTCTGGGGCGGCCTCACGGTCGGCATTTGCAACCTGATGTGTGGCATCGCAGTCGGCATCACCGGCTCCAACGCGGCGCTCGCAGACGCCGCCGACCCTGGCCTCTTCGTCAAGATCCTCATCATCGAGGTATTCAGCAGTATTTTGGGGTTGTTCGGCCTTATCAGTGAGTCTCATCGACTTGGCCGGGATGTCGTTCCGATTTCACTGGTCGTGCGTGCTGATTGGTTTCTCTTGCTCTCGAACCTCACGAACCCCCTTCTGCGCTCCTTGCCCTCTTCGCACTCTCCAGTCGGCCTCCTCGTCTCGGGCAAAGCGGAGGAGTTTGCATGAGCGGGACGAGGACCTGTACAGATATGAGATGGGGCGAATTGGCAATTGACATCCTCTTGAGCCGTCGCTGCTGGAAGACAGAAAGGAGGACACAGCGGACTCGACTTATATGTCCTCGCCTCAAAGGTCACTTTTCTTCTTGCGCTTATTCCAGGGAACGCCTTGCGACATACAGGCAAGGAAAATGAGGACGATCTTCTCTCATCGTCACAAAGTTGACACTACTAGCACGCATACGAAAATACGATCGCAGGACGAGATTTCGAGCGCTCATCTCAGTGAGGCTTTTTGAACGGTCCTCAAGTCGTCCCCTCCAGATCGCCCTCATGTCCATGGTAAATAAGCTTCTAGTCTCTACCACCGCGTGGCTTGACCGCCGCTCATGGACGTTTCCTCCCACCCTCGCCCGTAAAGATATAAAAAAAACAAAAAAATAAAAATAAAAATAAAAAATTCTGCCGTCGCCACGCGTGACAGTCGAACCCCAAGGTGGAACGCGACGACGACGGGCAGCACGCCGGCGTCCGCCGAGGCGTCGTCGCCGCCCAAGGCGAAGAAGCGACACAAGGGCCCGTCGACGGCGTGATCCGACGAGGAGAGGCTTCGCCTCCTCGACGCCATCCTCGACGTCGGCCAAGCCGACTGGACCCAAGATCTCCAAAGAGACGTTCAAAGGCAAAAAGACGGCCAGGCAGATGAGTCGGGCGCTCCCCTAGGGCGCCGAGTAGGACCGCGTCTGACCGTCGATGTCGATGCTGACGAGAAGACGCGGGCCCATCCCACCCGTCTCTCGTCTCATCTCACCGGTCGAGATCAACGACCAATGGACCAAAAGTCCTCCGGGACGGGAGGGTGGAGAATTCGGATTTGGGAGGGGTGGAAAGGGTGGAGGTTGGGGAGGGAAAAGGAGCGTCGAGTCGGGCGCCTTCGTATTTCTAGGGCGGTCGCTCTCTCAACGCTTTTCGTGTCCGCCCGTTTTGTTGCTCTTCGCTCTCAGTCCGAGCCACCCTCCGTCCGAGCGTCGGTCGGTCGGTCCCGGGAGGAAAGAAGAGCGCGTCCGCCTCGCCGGGCTTTCTCTCAGTTCTGCTGCCCTCCTGTCTGTCTCGTCGCAGCGCCCGAGGCCGGGGCCTCGCTACCGAGCTTGATTGGGTCTCTCCATCCATGACCTGCGTCGAGTCGAGTCGAGTCACGTCACGTCCTCATGTCCTTTGCTCTCCGTCGTCGGACCATACGAAAACGGCGCAGGTCGAGGGAAAACCAGTACGGTTACGCCAAAGTCGGATGGGGGGCTGGGGGGAGGGTGACGGGTGTCTATGGAATGTGTCTCCCGTCTTAGGTCTATGCGCCAGAAAGGTTCTTCGAACAACGGGCGAGTGCAAGGAGGCGATGAATTGGGGGGGCGACAAAGCCCCGAGGCGAGCAGCACCCACCGCACCGCACCGCACCGCCAGGCCCAACGCCGATCGCAAAATGACTTAACTTGCGAGGTTACACCGCTTTCCTTCATGCGCGGCCTATCCGTGTCCGTGTCCGTGTCCGTGTGGATGGAAAAGCGCACATGCGCACGAGCCCGTCCGAACCCATTTACGCCATGTCCCGGCCAAGGGACCCAATCTAGTAGTAGCAGCAGCAGCAGCAGAAGTAGGAGAGCCAGCGCGCATCAAATCGAGTCCATTTTTCTTCCCTTTCTTCGGGCGCCGCAAGGATGACTGACGGTCGCCTGCCTGCGTTCGTTAACACACAAAAGACGCCTGCCTATCCGGACCGGACCGACTGAATATCCACTTTCGTACCACCCCTTCCGAGCGGATCCAATACACGCAACACAAACAGAAACAGAAAACATAACAGAAACGACAAAAAGGGCGCGCCGCCGCCGGAGAAAGCGAACAAAGATCGCACTCGATCCGCACTCGGGTGGAGCGGAGGGCGAGACGACCGACGAAGGGGGGGGAGACGCAAACAGGAAGTGGGACGTGACGAGTAAAGCGAAAGAGGAGAGAAAATATAGGACTAAAAGTGCTGTCTGTAGGCACATGCTGTGCTGATGTGGGTGGGGCGCGTGTACGGAGTTACAAGTGAGTAAAAAAAAAAACGTTTCGAATCGGATCTGCGCCCTGTCGTCGTCATCCCAAGTCATCGATCGCCCTCGTCGTCCACCTCCGACGCGCTCGTCCACCCTTCTCTACTCCTCCTCCCGTGTCCCCCCTCCCCCTCCCCCTCCTTCCCCCTCCGCACATGCTCCCTCCGAGCCACGCTAGGCGCCAACAGCGACGACACGGCGTCCGTCCCCGGCCGGCGATTAAATATAGCCTCGATAATGTCCTCCGCGCTCCTCTCCGACACGACGCCCGCCGCGGCCGCGCCTAGCGTGAACGCGGACAAGTCCGTCGGTCCATTGTTCGAGTCCGAAGCGGAACCAGAGGCGTGGGCGTAGAGCAGACCGGATGGGGCGATGCGGCCAGTGGGCGAACTGCCGCCGGGCTGTGATCGGAAAAATGAAAAGGAACAAAAAAAAAAGGCGGGGGTCAGAAAAGACCAAAGACACTCAGAAGCAAGGGGACCGAACGAAACGGTAAAAAAAAAAAAAAAAAAAAAAAAAGAAAGAAA
>JAMDHS010000075.1:0-95711 GCA_029717555.1 Peribolospora baueri | reverse complement strand
TGGTCTGGCGGCCAGCGTGAGTGAGTTGACCGATGACGAGGCTGCCGGAGGCCTTGCAAGCGCGAATGACGGGCTTGAAGGCCTCCACGAC
The DNA here is from genome assembly GCA_029717555.1 of Peribolospora baueri. NCBI lineage: Eukaryota > Fungi > Basidiomycota > Peribolosporomycetes > Peribolosporales > Peribolosporaceae > Peribolospora > Peribolospora baueri. The sequence continues at coordinate 95,620 of JAMDHS010000075.1, read as the reverse complement.
GTCCCACTTGGAGGTAGGATCTGAGCAGGGGACGAGCGCGAAAAAGAGCAACGTTAATTCCACCAGCGGTCACCGTCTCCAGGAGGAGTAGGACGGCACGTATGTGGACTCCACTTACCGATGCAGGCATTCTTCTTGGCCTCGGGGTAAAGGACTGTGAATGTGTGCGAGGAAGACGGATGATGCAAATAGATGAGCTATGCCGCGATAGCAGGTGCATATACGACGCTATGCGCCGGAGCGAGAAGCAAGAAAGGTCGAGGCGAGGTGTCGCGCTCACAGTTGACGGGGATGTTGCCCAAAATGATGGTCCCGATCTGCCCTTTGCCCCACTCCTCGTACAGGCGAATGTACTCGGGCGTGGGCTTGCCCCTCTTCTGCAGGTCGTTGTCGTCCCACGAGCAAAGACGCTCCGTCATCGCGCTCTTGAGGAACCGGTTTATCGCCGTCTTACCCGAGCGGGTGAAGTGAACAGGCTCGGAGAGCGCCTGAATTGTTTGGGCAGACATGGCTGAAAGAGGGTCAGTGGGGGTTCAAGATGAGGTGCCGTGGAACGAGCAGTAGGAATCTAGAGTGGAGTGTGAGGGAGAGATGGGTGAGGATGTGACCAAAGCGACCTGCCCGGGGTGAGAGGTCTTTATGAGGTGTGACCTTCTTTCTGATCTCCACCTGTCCTGTCCTGTCCGCCGGACATAGTTCGGCCGTGTGCGGTAGGTACGGCCAGCCATCGATAGCACTTGGCGAAGGCGGGCGGGCGACGTGAGAAAGAGGAAGTTGTGCAAACATGGCCAAAGTCGAGCGACGGTGGCAGTCGCGAAACAATGAACCTTCTATGTCGTCGCCATTCTTGCGGCAGCGGGGATACGACGGCCGAACGCGGAATGGTTCCGCCTCGCCGTCGATGTCACCACCTTTACGGATCGGTTCGGCCGGTGCCCATCGTCCCGGATGCTCACCACGACCGACCAGACGGCCGTCTCCCATCGACCAAGGAGAACGCCGTGGTGGGGTGTCGCCATCCACCCGCGTCGAGCGAGGCGTTACAAATACAAAGGAGGAGGTGGGCGAGGGCGAGGGACGAAAGAGAGCGGGCCGCAGAAGACGAGGGGCCGCAGGAGTGCCGCCGGTGTTCGACGCAGCTTGTGGATTGCGGGTGTCCGTCGTCACCACCTGCAAGAGTGAGATGAACGAAGGCAAAGTGGACGTGGGACGAGCGTCCATCCATCCATCAACGCGATGCGATGCGCGTGCGTCGCTTTACGCGCCGCGTCTCGGGCCCGGCGCGGCGTACCGAACGGGACCGACGGACGGACGGCGGGTTTGGTTTGGTTGTTTTGGTTGTCTCCGCCATCGTCGTCGTCCCACGTCCTCGTCCGTATATGCCCTGCCCAAGCTGACCTCACGCTGTTCCTTGTTCCTGGCCCTGTCTGCTGACCTCTTCTTTCGCTCACCTCGACCGCGCGCTGTGCTCTCCACTCCGCTCACCCCGTCCGTCTCTCCCTTGCCAGCCGTCGTGATACGCCAGCGTCGGAGGGTCGGAGAGTGGAGTGGGACCGTTGGAACGTTGGAGCATCGGAGCGTTGGAGGATTGATTGGGCGCCGCCTTGGCCCACATCCTCGTCGTTGACGCCATCCGCACCTCCTCCGCCGCCCATCCTCGCACAGCCCACAGATCCGCACGCCTCCCGTTGGGGACAAAGGGCCCGTACGACGGAGACTGTCGACGTCGGCCCGAGGTCTTTCCCTTCCATCCCTACCTCGCGCGCAAACACTCATGATGGCTGTCATAGCCGCCGTCCACCCATCGTCGTGTTGGCCCCTCCGCCGCGAGCACATAAAACAGGTCGCCCTCCCCAGCCTCGTCGGCGCCCTTTCCTTTGCTTTCTCTTCTCCCTCCCAGCGCTCGCCTCGGTTCGTTTCTAAACGTCCCAGCCCCGTTCGCCACAAGAACGAACGAACCCGTCGGGGCCTAATCAAAACCAACAGCATACGCACCCTTCCTCTTCCTTTCTTTCATTCCTTCGCACTCGCGCACCAGTTTGCCCTTTTCTTTCCTCCCTCTCTCCCAGCCTGTCCTCGACCATCGTCCACCTCTTAAAATTGACGCACTCCAACACGCCATGCGTCCAACCACTGGCCAGGTCCGCCTGCCCGAAAAGCTCCCTAAGCTCCCCAAGCTAAGGCTCTTTTACCGCGACACGGCTCACGACGTGGATGTGGATGTGGATGTAGAGGATGCGAGTCCTCGCTCCGACGACACGACTGTTACCGTTGGCAGGCCTGACAACATCGTAGCGATGGGGACCCCCGAGGAGGAGTGGAGCGACGAGGATGCAGTGGGAGAGGACGATGTGGAGATAGGGGAGACGGATCGGGCGGCCCAGGGGGAGGATGCGAGGATTGACTCGGACGAAAAGGAGGAGATTGCGAGCTCAGACGACTACTCGACCTCGGCCGTTTCGAGCCCGGACAAAGGGTCCGAGGATGAACAGGGCGAGGATACGGAGGACGATGCCGCGTCGGCGGACCAAGATGCCGAAAAAGGAGAGGACAGGTCCGACGAGGACGGTGAAGGGAAGGACGACGAGGACGTGAGTATCTATCTTTTCCTTTCCCTCTTTACCGTCCGTCTTCATCGTCCTGAGCGTGGGCCGTCGGCTGACATTCTGCTCCGGCCCTCCTTGTTAACGCCCTTTCCGCGTGTTTTCGACCGGCAGATGACACCGCCCGCCTCCGACCAAGTACTGCAATGGCTCTCCGCCAACGCCGATTCGCTCGTCGACCCAGCGCAGCAGAAGCAGGCCGTGTCGGTGCCGGCCCAAAAGCGGCAAGTAAAAGTCGCCGCAGACGACGCCGACGAGGCCGACCTCGTCGCCGCGTTCGTATGCCCCGTCGCGTTGCAGGACGTCCTGGACGGCCTCGACGGCCCCGACCATCTCGCTCCGCCGCAGCCTTTCATTGACGTCCAGTCTTCGGATCCACCTGCGTCCGTCCACGAGTCGCAATCCGGCTTACCTTTCCAGCCGGTCACCCTCACAAGGCCTATCTATCCTAGCGCTGACGTCCAGCTTCCTTCTCCCGTCGAGCAACCCACCTACCACGGCGACCCTCACCCTCACCCTCATCACTGCTGTTATTGCTCCGTTCACGGCCAAACCTCCTTGCCTCTTCCTTCTATCGCCACCCCGCTCTCGGCGCCCACTGCAGCTACCACCACCTTTGAGCAGCAGCAATACCAGCCTCAGCCTCAGCCAGCTTTCGCACCCGCACCCGCATCCAATCCGATGTACCTCTACGCACAGCAGCAAGCCTATCCCCACAAAGCCGCGGCCGCAGCCGCCAAGCCACTTCCCTCGGCGCCAGTCCCATTCGCCATTTTCCCTTCCGTCAGCGCCGACACCGGCATCGCTACCGCTACCGCAAACGGTGCCTTCCCCTTTGCTTTTGGAGGCACTGGCGCTTCTATTCCCGAGTCCGCTCCCGCTTGGGGAATGTACTTTGGTCAGCAGCAGCAGCAACAGCAGCAGCAAGCATGGGAGCAGACTGCGATTCTTCAACGGTCGCCCGGGATGGACGCCGGCGTGGACGCGGACATGGGTAGGTGATGGAGCACGACTACGATAACGAGTATGGACATGGGCTTGGGCACAAACCTCCTCGCCTTCGGCGTGCGCCCCCGCCTCTCGCTTTCCCGGGATATTCCCCCCGTCCACGTCCAGGCTGATCTCACGCTCGTACCGGCCAGCGCGGACGAACGGCCGATGTTCTCCTCCCTGCCGATCTTTTTTAGCTCTGCCCCGTCGCCTCGGTACGCTCCGTACTTCACTTTCCCGTCCTCTCGCTCCCCTCGTTTGCACCGGCCGTCGGTGATGTCCGCATTTACGGCCGCTCCCGCTCCCGCTCCCGCTCTCGCTCCCGACGCGCCGCGTCCGCCGTTCCCTGTGTCGGCGAACGACGGCGGTGAGACGAGCGTCAGCGCCAGCCAATCCCTTCGTGGGTGGCAGTGGCCAGTCGCTTAAAATGATCCTGAGCCGGGCTGGTACCCGCACCTACGCCTATCTAGCCGTGCACACTATGTCTTGTGGCCGTGTAATGACACGGCCTCCTCAATGCGTCCTCGCTTTCCATTTTTGGGTGCTTTCGGCCATTTTTTTCGACTTGGATCCGGAATCGATCACGCTTCAGGGCTCGGCTCTTCAACATATGCGTCCTTCCATCCCTCCAAGCCTATGCTCGGACCTTTCAGGAGCTCGATACCTCCTCGGCTCGCGACTCTCAGCGCTCGCTTCATCTTCGTCCTATGCAACCCTATCGTCGCCTTCGTCGCCATCGATCGGATATCAACGGTAGCTCCCTGCCCCTGCTAGGGCGTCCATATGCCTCGCTCGTTCCTCTGCTCCGTCCGTTCTGTAGCCCCTAGTGCGTAGCCTGTACCATATCTGCCGTGCGATGTAACAAAAGGTTTCCCCCGCGCCCCGATCACGCTTTCGATCGTCGACGTCGACGACGTCTCCGGGCGGTCCGTGTGCGCACATCGAACAGCCCGCCGCGCTGTGCTCGCTGCGAACAGTTAACGTCTGGCAGCAGCGAGCGCGGCTTCGACGGCCCTTTATCACCATAGCCTTTTTTCTCTCTAAGCGTCGGTGACACCCGTTCCCAGGAAAGGGGGAACGAACCGACGATGCGCTCTTAAAAGACGATTTGGCCTCCGTCAGGCTAGAGACGGCTCTCGGCCGGCAAGGCAGATAGATGAAACAGACGTCATCACCCTGCGGTTCCACGGTGCAGAACCACGAAAGACGGCGCGGATAGGAAACAAGATTGATATCCTCTCTCATCTCCCTCCCCCCCCCCCAGACCGCCCCGCGCCGCTTACCTGCCAAAGGGGTATATAGATAGACCTTGGTCTGCGACACGACGCGACACGGCCACGACCTCGTAATCGTCGTCTTGCCCGCCAATCCCGAGCAGAAAAGCAAACGAAGAGCGAAGGGTCGAAAGAACGGGTCTTGGCTGCCGACAGCCAGTCCCATTCGAATGCGAAAGAAAAGAAAAGAGGAAAAAAAAAAAAAAAAAAAGAAAAAGTCCGACGACCGAGACCTAACAACGAAAGCAAACGACGGTTTGTCCGGAGCGTCCGATAGACGTGCGACAAACAAACAAACGAATTGGGACTTGGTATAGCCTATTTGTCGTCGGACACCTCCGCCTCCACCGCCTTGTCGCCTTCGACGCCCTCGACCTCCTCGCGTGCCTTCTCTCCTTTCTCCTTCCCCTGAGTCTCGTACGTTTCCGTCGTACGCTCGACCGGTTCCAGCGTGCGGACGAGACCTTTGAAGTGGTGTCGGCCCCAAAAGATATATTGACTGGAGGGTAGGATGTGGAGCAGATAGGAAGGGACGATGGGGAAGGAGGGGGAAAAAATAGGAGGGACATTGGTCCCGCGGTTAGCTTCGCATCATAGTTCGACGACAGAGTAAATAAGACAGACCTCGCAACCAGTAAGATAAGGCCTCCGATAGCAACCACGGCATAGTTCTGAGGCAGACGGAGACGAGAGCGAGTGGTTCAAGTTCATCGGCGTACCGTTCGTAACCCCGAGGCGAGAAAAAATAGAGGATAAAAAAAACGACGGACCATGTTCTGTGCATTGGTAGGGTATGCGGTGGGGAGGACGAACAAGATGCAGATGAAGATTGTAAAGAGGACGGAGGCGAGGTTGATCGGGTAGGAGAAGCGGCCCAGATGGAACGGGCCGCGTTGGGGCATGCTGTTTCAGATCAAGGCAAGCCGAAGAGACGTCGTCAGGGTGGAGCGGCGGGCGAATGAGTCGAACGAAGGAAAAACATGTTAAAGAGACTGACGAGTTGGGCCAGACTACCCTGATCAGTACCGGGTTGAGATAGCTGAGCATGACGCCGATGGCGGCGCTGCTGAGGATGGCGGTGAACGCGATGGTGCTACCGATGTAAGCGCAGCTGATCACCACGGCCACAAGTACGCTGAGCCACACCCCTGCCCAAGGCGCTCCCGTGGGCGTGAGGCTCATGAACGTCTTGCGGAATGGGAAAGCGTGGTCGCGCGACAGGGCGTAGAAGAGGCGAGAGGAGGCGGTAAAAGCGGTCATGGCGGCCATTTGCTGGGCTAGCATGACGACAAAGAGGAGGAGTAGCGTGAGCCTCTGTCGGTGTGGGTGTGAGGGAAAAAGAAAGGCGAGTCAACGACGGCCAATTCGACCACGGCCCAAATGAACTTTTAGTGGAAAAAGAGTTCACCTTTCCGACGGCGTCCTGAAGAAAAAAAGTGCAAGAAGATACATGTCCCGACGATAAGTGAACGCAGGACCGACTTTGGTTGGATGCCACGCGTGAACAACTTACGTAGAACAACTGAGCGATGGGAATCGCGTAGCTGGTTTGTTGAATGTTAGGAATGCTCTGCACCGAAAACAGCAAGGCGAGCATGTAAATGAGGCCGACAAACCAAGATCCGGCGATGCTATATGAGGGAGAGGCATGGACAAGCCATCGCGTCAGCTCGTACGACGAGTCAGCAGCGCTTCTCGGCGACGTTCGCTCACGAGACTGCGATCGCGACGGGCGCCATAAGCTCAGCGTTTTTCGCCTCTTCCGCCACCTGAGCTGCTGCCTGCGGGGTGGTGGAAGGCGTTTCGGTTGGTGATGACAAGACGGCCGGCCTTCCAGGCTAGAAACGCGCGACCTTTGATCCTCTCTGCAACAGCTTACCTCACAACCTTCAAGCCTGTGGAGGCGAAGCGTGTGAGAAGCGCCCATTCAGTCCAGACGTTGCGTCTCTGTCACGCGACGCAGACGAGGCTCACGTGTAGACGGCTTGCAAGAAGCCAAGCAAGACGACGAAACCCTTGTTGGACCACCCGGTAAAGTTCTCAAAGTCTGTGAAAGCGAACTGGGCCGAGTTCTTCGCGTGCCGAGAGTCGGGAGATTTGAAATGGGATATTAGTAACGATGGGGCCCATGCCGCTCAGATTCACCGGATTCGCGACGGGATCGCACGGCAAGCCGGTCGAAGGCTCACCTTGACCGGAGCTTTGACGAGAAGGGTGACGACGAGGACGATGGTCCCTCCCATTGTCCACCAGACGTTGAACTTGGACATGAGCCCGATCGCCTTGGTACCCTGCACGGAGAGATGGACGACACACACGCATTCATCCGTCTCGGCCGCGGTCCTCATCGCGGTCCTCATCCGCCGGTTGACACAGCCGGCACACTCACGACAGTGTTCATGATCCCGCTAAAAATGTTGATGCCCCACGCGACGGCGGCGATCTCGACTCTGGTCAATGTCCGTCCCGTCCCCACTTCGACCATGCTGGCCAGATACAGCGCCACGGAGAGGTTTCCCGAAGTGCCCGTCAGCACCATCGCCCAGGCGTACACGTTGCCGGTGATGAAGCCAAGCGCGGGCACGTCGGGTTTGAGTCTGCAGGTCCAGTAATACTACGAGAGTGCGATCGATTGAAGGAGTTTCAAATCGAGCCGGCTCGAGTCAGGGTTCGCGGATGTGGTTGAGGGCACAACGACTACGCCACGTCCACGCACCAATCCGCCGGCGGTAGGGAATACGGAGCACTGGCCAAGACCCCAAGGGGGAGCGGAAGGACGATGAGAATGGTGAAGACGGATGGAGAAGAGTCTCGATGAGGAGAGCACGGAATCACCCACAATCTCGGCGAGTCCCAAAGCGAGGCCAAACATGAAGAGGGCGCAAATGTTCTAGAAGGAGGGGAAGGATGAAAGCGCTTAGTTGGTTCGTCTGTGGACGCTCGGGAAGCGGCCTAGCTTACCCATCCCCAGAACAGACCGAGGGGACCTCCGGAAAAGAGGCCTGTCTGAAATGCGCTCGACATGCCTGTGCAAGGGTGCGGGGATGCGGTGGTGGAGAAGGCGAGGGAGAGGACAAAGGGGTGAAAGCCAGTTCGGTTGGATCAGACGCCTGAAAAGGCGCGGGGACGCTCACCGGTCAGAATGCCAATACTGGTAAAGGCTGTCGTGTGCGTGAGGTGTGGGCCAAAAAAAAGACGTCGAAGCAGCACATGAGCGCGGATCAGCCAAAAGACATGGCTCGGCTCGGGCTCGTGAAAGCGCTGTCTCATCGATCTTCACCTAGGCCTGCTCTGCGAAGGAGGGTGGCGAGCGAGCGGGAAAGCAATGCGAGGTCGGTCACGCAGTTTCGCCCCAAGGCTCGTAGGCGACGGGCGAACGAACGACGGACGAAGGGGCGCGTGCACTTACACTGCCAGAAGGGAGAGCTCGCGCTTGAACTCTTGCCTGTACAAGCGGCCCGCGGTCAAAGAGAGGGAAGCGTAGAGGGCGAAGACGTTCAAACCAGTCAGTCAGCCGGTCCGGTCAGTCAGTCAGTCATACTTCAGTGTCGAAAGCGGTCGTCGGTTGCGCAGGAACACGGACAGACGGCTCAGCGAGGCGGATGGATGCGCCCTCACACCGACGACGCTCACTTGTAGCCCAGCTCGGCCAACCTCTTGTCGCTGTCATCTACGGCATCCGGGCCGCTTTCAAGGGTGTGCCGGTGCTCTGGCATTCTGGATCGCGGCTGACGACAGAGGCAGAGAGCGAGGGGAGGTGGGACGGGTGCTGTGCGGTGGGAGGAGAAGAAGGGTGAGCGGGGCGAGGGTGCGGAGGAGACGATGGATCGAAGCGGTTGGAGGTGGACGTGGACGGGAAGAGGTGATGGCGAAGGATGAAGATGTAGTTCGGCCTTTCCCCCCTTCCCCCCTTCCCCGCTTGCTTGCTTGCTTCGTCGTCAAAGGTCACGCGCACCGACCGACCGTCGATTGTTTGTCGCACACCGCCCGCCTTTAGGCCCGCTGTAGCTGATAAGCGCGTGGGCCGGCGATCGATCAATCAGGGCAACAGTTATCGGCCAGTCCGGACCGATCGACGGATGGACGCCCAAAAAGGACGGAAGAATGGAAGAATGGATTTATTTGTGGCCGTCGCAGGTCGCCGGTCGGATGGGACCCACCCCAAGATGCGGAGAAACTACTTACACGGACAGACAGGGATATCTCCAATACATGGATACACGAGTGCCAGCGGGCTGGTATCGAATCGAATCGCAGACGGGGACCGCCGATCTTCGCGCGGGATGAAGTAAACGTCGGGAAGACGGAAGAAGGAAGAAGAAGAAGAAGGAAGACAGCGAGAAAGGGCAAAGCAGGGCACGACGACGCGGACGACCAGTCAACAAACAGCGTGTCGAGAGACAAAACGAGCGTTGGGGAAAAAAAAGGAGGGAAGCTCTGCGGGATCACTCCTTCGTCACGACAGTCTGCTTGTGGATCAGGACGCCGGAGAAGAGGTTGTTGTCATCTGGGTGGGACCGTCGCGACACGTCCTCGTCCTCGCCGTCGCCATCGCCGTCGCCATCGCCGTCGCCATCGCCGTCGCCATCGCCGTCGCCATCGCCGTCGCCATCGCCGTAACCGCCGTCTCGAACGTCCTCAGCCCGGTGGTACTTGCGGCCGCTCGAGTTGCTCAGGCTGTTTGCGCGGCTCGGGATGTGCTGCAGCCCGTACGCACCGCCGCCGTGCTGGACGTCGGCCGAGAAGCTCATCCTGCCCGACGACGACGCCGCGCCCCGTCGCTGGCTCTTTCGGCGGCCCAACTCCTTCTGGGCCACCGAGTCGCCCAGGCCGAACGTTCCGAACAGCCCTCGGTTCTGGTCCTCCGCACCGGCACGGCTGAAGGAGGGAGGGGGATAGCGGGGCGAAGTAGGGGGGCCAAGGGTGTCCGAGGCCGCGTGCGAAGGCAGGGAGCGCGACCCGGACGGGCCATGGTAGCCAAAGTGGTGGGTGCCCATGATGGAGAAGGGGTTGCTGGCCGTGTCTTCGGCCTTGAGGTTGAGCACCAGGCGTCCGCAGCAGATGGCCACCATGACCATCGTCTTGAACGGAGGCGGGCAGATACGCTTCAGCGACGGATTGCTCGACGACGGGAAGAGAGAGGAGGACGAGGCTCACCAGAGGCGCCGTGATGCTTTGAATGTTCTGGTTGGACTGGAGGAAAAAGACGGTGGTGACCATGTTCAGAGCGAACACGACGACGAACTGTAGGAGGGGTGGAAGGATGGGAGGCGGGAGATGAGCGAAAGACGACGAGGGACGGACTCCCTCTCCTACTCACGTAGACCACGCTGAGAGTCGACAATGACGACGAAAAAAGGTGGGCAATTCCGTCCGCGGTCAGCTCCACCCCGGCCCGGCTCGTCCTCAGTTCGGCCCACGTCCGTCGTCTTTCCACTCACCCGTCGCGAAGGATGAGCTTGAGAATGGGCGTCGTCGTCCCCTGGCGGTAATACCAGTAAATCTTGGCGATCTGAAGCGCAAGGAGGATAAAATCGACGATGGCGGGCGTGATCCAGAAAAAGGCGGTGAACAGGCCTCTCGACCCTGCCAGACAGCCCGCTACTCCGGGCGGAAGCTCGACGGCTGGGCGGTCGTCGGCGAGGGAGAGGGGAAAGGGAAGGAGTGCCGAATGAGACGCAGTCGATCGAAAACAGGGAAGACGCGGCTTGTCGCACCCTCCAACTCACCCTTGAACTTGAGAGCGCTCGGGATCATGAAGCAGCTTTCGCCGACGACCAAGAACAACAAAAAGGCTAGGAGCTTCTTGGAGCAGTTGTAGATTGCGTAATTGCGAATGATAAGGATGCCCTGGCCGCTGACTTGCGGCGGGCCAGCGGGGTAGAAAAAAGAGGGAAGAGTGAGCGCGGGAGGAACGATGTACGACAGACGGGGGACGACGGAGCGTGGTGCGCTGAGAGCTCACTCATGATGGGCCATGTGATCAACGGCTCGAAGACGCTGACCTTTTCACACAGAGCGGGCGGCCAGATGACAAAGAACGAAGTGGAGACGGCAGTCACGAGACAGGCTGCAAGCCAACTGCCCGACCGGTCGCGTAATGAAGGGAAGGGGGATGGATGAGCGAAGAGAACGGAGGCGGTAGGCAAAATGCACGCGGCCGCGGCCACCATGACATGGACCGCCTCGGTTGCGACGCTGACCGATTGAGCAGGAAGAGCACCTTGACCGCGGACCATCGTGCCTTCCAAATTCGCCTGTACTCCAAGTGGATGGTGGTGAGAAGCTCCCAGTAGTAGATGGACTGGGCGGCCACTGCAGACGGGCGGGCGCGGATGACGAAGAGGGAGGGGGGCCAACCGTCAGACGGGAAGCGCAAAGGCGGGCGCAGAGAGAGAGAGGGCGACTCACCGACGAGGAACTTGCCAACGAGCAGGATGCCCTGGCCTTGGTTTGCGTAGCCCATGTCGGCGCCGTATCTAGGCCGCCAGGGCGAGGGCGAAAGACGGAAACGAGTGGGACGGGGGCAGCAGAGGGTGGGGTGGCAAACAAATCCCGGGAGCCGAACCGGCGGCCACCACAGGTCTTATACGGTCGCTCCTTCCATCTCGCGTCGTGGACCGGCTCTGGACCACAGGCGGGGAGAGGAGGAGGGAGGAGGAAGGGAGGGAAGAGAGAATGTTCCGGAGGAAAGTCGTGATTGCTGCGAAGAGGCAGCGAGCGAGGCAAGGGTGAGCGTGGGTTCGCGGTGGCATCGATACAGACATGGCACAGATGGCATGACTAGCATTGTTGCTTGGCGCTTTGTCTGCTGTGAAACGAAAGGAAGAGAGGGAACGAGCGAGGGATGCGAAGTTGAGCCGAGCCGAGGCGAGACAAGGACGACGAGGGCGAAGAGGGAAGGGAGATGTGCAGAGGCCATCCATCTGGGGTGAGACTTCGCGGGGCTTGTAACTCTGCGCGACGGATAAATAGATAGATAGCCTTGCATATCATCATCGGAGCCATTTCCCGAGAAGTGGGGGACGGGTATGTTTGCAGTGGAGAGCGGCGCCCGAGAGCGAGCCAAGACGTCGTCGCTCGGACCTGGGCGCGCATTCGCTGGCGTGCGCATCGACGAGACGAGACGAGACGTCACACGCAATCGCCGTGAAGGAAGAGGGCAGCCATTTAGAGTCCGTGCTGACGCTGGATTCGAGCTCGAGTCGGTGTCGGCTTGTGTGTCTGTATCTGTGTCTGTCGCGCGACCGACACGATGAGACAGCCATCCCATCCCGTCCATCACTTGCAGAAATGCTCTACTTACCGGCAGGGGAGGGCGAGGTCTCCGGACGAGCCGTCGTCATACAAGCCATATATGTGTCAGGAATGCAGCGGGAGAAAGGACGCAAGCCAAGCGTGCGCTTGTCAGCTTCCGTCGAGATCACCCGTCGTCTTGCGGCTTACACGACGACACGTACGTCCGTCGCTTGCGTGCCCGCATCCCGACGAGCGTACGGACACTTGCTAGTTAAGGACGTGCAGTGGCGAAGAAAAGTAGGGAACCGAGCTCCGTCCTTGCCTCCTCCGTCTGGTCTGGGCAACGGCGAGAGTTGGTTCACGCAGTGGCTGGACGAGCCCAGCCATCATCACCATCGCATCTGTGCGAGGGGGAAAGGTCCATCCCATCCCATCCATCCTCCCGCGCCGCCTCGGTTGCAAGTTGTGTTCCAGCCACATGCAGGGCTCGGTGATGGGGAGACGGCACGGAGTTCTGCCCGATGCCCGAACGGGTGTGAAATGTGTGATTAGCTGGGCATCGCTCGCCTCACTCGTGGGACGAAAAGACAGTCACAGTCACTCACGCCAGCTGGCTCGCTGCCGGGACATATTTTCATCCTACCCATCCCAAACGTGCACGGTCGCTCCGCCGACGCCGGTCCTCCAAAGTCGAGGCGGTCGAGGCGGACGAGGCGGACCTCGACGAGCTCGGCGGCGCCGGATCTTTCTTTCTCCATCTGCTCGACCGACGCCTTTCTTTCTTCTTGCGTCGCTCGTCCGACCCACTCGGCGCCGTACATACGGAACCGGACTAGGGAGGGTCGGCCAGGCCATGCAGACGGACGATGCAGCCCAACGAGGACCCATCCACACCTACGCATAGGAACTTTTTTTTGTTGCAGGGGGCCTACAAGGACGTGCGTGCCACGTAGCGTGAGCTACCCACCACCACCGTAAGCGAGCCCCGTGCTGCATGCGGTTCGGGACACAAGGCACTGGAATGGACTGGAATGGGAACGTCGAGCAGAGATAGACGGACGGGCTGACTGACTGACTGACTGATTGATTGACTGACTGGCAAGCAGCACCAGCACAAGCACCTGCAGTCCACTCCATCCTCGTCGCTGCTTGACGACCGGCACACGGTGACGGACGAGGTACGAGGGATGCGCATCAAGGACGACGACGGTCTGATGTGATCCTGAGCGTGTCAGACAGGAATGACCATCTACGACGGGTAGCGATTCTTCTTCGCCTTCCCTTACCGTGTCCGCATCGCCCGCACTCGCGGAAACCGCCACGTTGCTTCGAATCGATCTCCACTCCAGCAAACTCGTCACTGCCTTTATTAGTTAGTCTCCCGGCTCGCTCTCGCTCTCGTCGCAGCACAACCGGCTGTTGGACTGACTGCGCGCTGCTGCTTGCCGGCAGCCGAGAAGGAGGGAGGAAAAGAGAAACACGCGCATTTCCACATTTGCCTCGTTTGCACATGAAACGGTGACTCTACTCAACTCGTTTGAGAACGGGGCGTACGTGCCTGCGTGAGTGAGTGAGTGAGTGAGTGAGGACGAAAGGCAGGCCCAAGCGAGTGCGATGACCGACAGCGATGCGGACGTGTTACCGGCGCTGGTCACCTAACGTACAACGAACAAAACGACCGCGACGCCGAGAAAGGACAAGAAAGAAAACAAGGGAGAGCATGGCCAGGCAGGCAGGCGACTCGTTCAGATCATGCCCCCCGCTCTCGACGCGCCCGGCCTCGCAGGCAGTCCACGGCCGCCGCCCGCGGGGAGAGGAGGAGGGCGCATCCGACGTCGCTCCTCGCCCGCCGCACCGCTCACCGTCGCCACCCTTCCTATCCCTAGTCTCGAGTGTCCAGCGCTCGTCATGTCCTCGCTCCACCCTCGTCGTACCCGCCCCGCGCCTCTGTTCGCGCAACGCCCGCAGCCTGTCCGACGACGACCCGGGCCCCCTCCGTTCGCAGCGCCTGAAGTCGACGGCGACGACGACGACGAGGACGGGTTGTCGAACTTGTCGTAGTTGTCGCGAAGAGCGCCCTGGCGCCTCTGCTCCCCCTCTACCGGACCCGGACGCGCACCGCCGCCGTCGCCGCCATACATGGCATCCTCTCGTCCCCATCCGCCAGCGCCACCCGCCTCACGCAGCCACGGTGGCACCTCGCCGCCCTGATCCCGCATCTGCGCGTAATACTCTGCCATGACCTTCTCCAGCCCGCCGCTCGCTTTCTCCTCCTCCTTTCCCCAATCCGCCTCCGCCTCTGCCTCCGCCGCCTCCTCCCCAAACTTGCGCTGCTGCTCCTTTCGGGCGACATACGCGAGTCGCGCCTTCTCGGCCGACTCGGAGAGAATCTGCGCCGCCGCCGTCGTCGACGCCAGCACACGGTTCCACAGCACCGTCGACGTCGATGACTCCCCGCCGACGTCCTTCGTGTTCGGCGCGGTGGAGATGTGCGGCACGGGTGACGCTGGCGAAGTTTCTGCGAAGAGCCATGAAAAGCAACAAGGTGCCGTGTTTTAATTCACAGCCGCGCAAGTGACGTACGTTGCACGACCTATGCGAGCCTATCCCTCCCACCACCCATTCCTCTCCTCTCACCTTTTCCTGCGTCGGCAGCTCGTGTCTCTCCTCCCTGGGAGGAAGAAGGCGCCGGCAGTGGCACCCCGTCATCGGCGTCCTGCACGTCGTCCTCCGCCTCCAGGACGTCTGTAACCGCGTCGCGGCTGCCATTCAGCCGACGGTACCGCTCCTCCCTCTCGCGAGCCCGTCGCTGCGCCGGCGTCTCTGATCCGTCGCGTCCGTCGCGTTGCGGACGTCCATGTCGTTCCGACGCAGCACGACGATGATCTCGGCCGAGCCGAGCGCCCTCGCTCCTGCTTTCCCAGGCCTTCTCACGAGGCGCGTGCTGGTCGTCCCAAGTTCCCCCGGCTTGCCCGTCCCGTCGTCGTCGCTCCAAGTGTACCGACGGCGAAGGCGGTCGATCGTGTCTCGACTGGAAGCGAGAGTGGTCGTGCTTCTGACTCTGGCTTTGGCTTTGGCTCTGAGACCGCTTGTGAGCAGCCCGCGCCCGCTCCGCCCTCGCCCTCCGCTCCTCTTCCTCCTTTCGCTCCTTTTCCAGCCTCGCCCAGATCTCCCTCTCCTTGTCCCGTTTCAATTTTTGTTCCCTAGCCGCCTCTCTTTCCCGTTGCCGCTCCAGACGCGCTTCCAAGCTGTCCCTGTTCCTATCCCTATCCCCGTCCCTGTCGCGCCGCCCCCATCGCGCGTCCTCGTACCGATTCGAGTCGTCGGCGCTGGCGAAGACGATCGCCTCGTCTTCCTGCGAAGCGCTGCCGTCCCTGTTCCTGTCCCTGTCCCTGCTCCTGCTCCTCCTCGGCCGTCGCAAAGGCGCTTCGGACTCCCAGGTCGGCACGGTCCTCGCCCTCGCTCTTCCCAGAAGAAGGCGCTCGCGAGCTGGCCCCTCTCCTCCACGCGCTTCCTCGCCTCTGCCCCGGTAAACCCCACGGCGCTCGACCGCCCGTTGAGGCTGAGCCCCCTCCGACCGTCGCAAGGCCCTCTCGCGCTCCTTCCTCGCCTTGACCTCGCTCGCCTTCGGCGCGTACTCGTCCGCGCGAAGCGTGACCATCGCCACCGGCGGCAAGCTCGCGGAGATCGAAGTGAGAGAGGTGCTGGTTGTCTTGGAAGCGCCAAAGAGGGACGAGGAGCTGCCAGAGCCGGAGCTGCTCGAGCGTTCCGCGTGGGCGTCCCTGGCCGTCCTTGTCGTCCCATCACCCACCGTCGAGGAAAAGACTTCGGAGGGAGGCTCGGCATAGCCACCGCCGCGTGGCCGTTCTGCACCGAGTCGCGGTACCGGTGATGGGTACGGCGCCGACTTCGACCCGTCGTAGATACCTCTGTAGCGAGACCGCGAGCGCGCGGAGAGCAGCGATCGAGCGGAATCAAAGCTGTCCGAAGGGGGTCCGCCGAAGCCAGCGTCCGAGACGGCGTCGGCTGCGGACGGCCTACGAGAGTTGGACGAGGGCGAGGCGTAGGCGCGAGCCTGGTCGCCCCAATCTCGCTTCGCAGCGCCTTGGCCACTTGCTATTCCTCCGCCGTCTCCACGGCGCAGGTCGCGCAGGGAGTGAGTGTCGAGTCTGCCGAGCTGAGGCCTGGACGATTCGGACGTCCGCATTGCAGAGGGCCTTGCAGAGTCACCAACAGACGGGGGTGAGGATGAGAAACGCATGTCGAAAGGGTGTGCATCGTTAAAGGCCTCTGGTCTAGGCGATGCAATGGTGAGCAGGGAGGAGGCGGAAAAGTTGGCCGGGGCGGGACTTGACGTGCTGGGCACGGAGATGGGAGGGAAGACCGGCTGGAAAGGTGGTGGAGAAAGACGTCTCGGCATCCGGAGTTGCCACGAGCGCGATGAAGCGGTGGAGCGGGAGAACGTGGAGAGCGTTGGAGTGGAGGCGGATGGGTCGTTGAGGAGGCGCGTGGACTGAGGACTGACGGGGAGGTCGATGGTAGGACGATGACGGTGACGAGTGAGCGAGGGGTCGAAAGGAGGCGGCGATGCCAAAGCCATGGATCTCGGAGTCAAGTTCGGGCCAAGAGCAAAGCAAGAGAAAAGAAGAGCGAAGCAAGGGCAAAATAAAAGAGAAGTAAAAGCGAAGAGTGAAGCAAGAGCAAGGAGCGAAGCAAGAGCAAAGCAAGAGCAAAGCAGGAGCGAAGCAAGAGCAAAGCAAGAGCAAAGCAGGAGCAAATCAAGAGCAAAGCAAGAGCAAAGCAAGAGAACGCTCGAAGGAGGGAGCCATCCAGAGGGCCGTATCCTCCAAGGCGGTCAAGACTTAGCGGTCAGCGCGGACGCGGGCCCGAGCACAGTAGCGTGGCTTGAGGATGAGGAGGACGATATGGAACGATCGGCGGGGGGCTCAAAGAAAACACGTCGGTCGGCCAGCGACGAAGAAAGCATAGGTCAATCAATGTGCACTGCTGATGCTGTCGAACCTGAACCAAGAGGGAGTGTAAGCATGGGCGAGGAAGGTAGGGGGGAGAGGGGTGATGGTGGAGGAGGAGAGAAGGATGAGGTGAGAGACATGTCGGTAGACATGGACAGGGCCTGTCGCCGGGACCACGAGCGGGAGTGAGAATGGAATCAGCCGACGTGGGCGACGGACGAGGCATACCCCGCCCGTCCCGGCAATAGACAATAATAGGGCGCGCAAGTCGTCGGACGCTTCGGAGGTGAGCGATAGCGACGCTCAATACGTCAGTCGGCGCTCCATTGAAGGCGCCCGAGACAACGGCGCAAGTTGACGACGGCTTCGATGAATGCTGGCCGCCGTCGTCGTCGTCGTCGTCGCCCGCGGTTGCCAGGCAACGAGCGAGCGAACGAGGACGGTCGAATCGGCCGACGGACGAGGCGATCGACCGTGAGCAAGCGCACTTAGCCGGAGAATGGCGCACCTTCACCTCGCTCGTCACTCGTCCCTGGCTGCGACACGCGACAGAATGGACAGCCACCCTGACGTCTGGATATTCATTCCCGACTCTCTCTTTCCTATTCACACAATTTCAATACATCATCGAGCGCCTGCGCAGCCTGGCTAGATGGCCGGACACAGGGACCATGTAGCCGTAAGCGAGTAATGAACGGCTGACGACACCAACGTCTGCCTCTCCCTTCCGTCTGCGCTTCGGATTGTAAAAAAAAAAAGGCTACTCGAGTCTCGTGTTCATACACCACCGTCCGTCGTGGAATCGCCAATAACGACGTCACGTCACGCCTGAGCCGCATAGCCCCCGCCGCCACGCCCGCCCCTTCGACCGCCGCGGTATCCGTACCCGCCCCTCCTTCCGCCGCGTCCGAGGCCAGCGCCGGTGTTGCCGAACGTCTGCAAGTTCTTGCGCTCTTCAGCGATCCGATTGCTCCTTCCTCGTCCCTGCCCTCCTCCCATACCTCCCATACCGCCGCCGCCGCCTTGACCACCATCCTGCGCGGCCCCCTGCTGCTCAGCGTATGTGCCGTCTCGGCGAGCGTACCGGTCCACCACCTCGGAGCTCAGGTTGTCGAAGAAACTAGATTTCTTGTCGTAAAAAGGCTTCGCCGGCGGCGGGGAGGCGGGGATGGCATCCAGAGTGTCTGTGGCATCCCCGTTCGCCCCTCCCTTCGGAGTCGAGGCTTGGGTGGACGCCAAGATCTCTTTCTTGAATTTCGCATTGGCCATCTCGAAATCGAAATCCGCGTCTGGAACGGGCACCGGCTGTGGGACCAAGTGGTTCGCCGGTCCGTTCACATTCCGACGCCCACCACCGCGATGTCCGCCGGCGGGACCGCGATTCGGCGGACGACCTTGGTGGGCGGGAGGCATGGACGTAGCCGGGCGCGCTGGCAGAGACGCAGCTCCAGTCTTGGCCCCGGCCACGTTCAAATTCGCGACATCCTTGGCCAGAGCCTCAACTGCGTCTTTCGCTGGCGCGGGCTGACTTGGCTTCGCCGGTCCACTCGCCTCACCATCAGCTTGGGGTTTAGACAGCGTAGATGCAGAAGAAGGCACCGCAGGAGCCGCCGATGCTGCCGCCGCATCATTTGCTTCCTTCGCTGGTTCTGCTGAGGCCTTTGAAGACTCGCCGCTAGCCTCTGGTTGCTGCTGCTGCTGTTGCGGCTGCTGTTGAGGTTGCTGTTGCGGCTGCTGCTGATGAGGCTGCTGCTGCTGCTGAGGCGGTTGCGGCGGGACTTGGAACTGATGCGGGGGTGGGAGAGGTCCACCAAACCCGGGACCCATCATGTGCGGAGGCGGCATACCACCAAACGGCCCAGGAGGAGCAGGGCCGAAGCCGTGAGGGGGAGGCGGCATGGCGTACAAGCCCGGGCCGGGCCCTAAGGACGGCGGGAAGTGGGGTGGCTGGGCAGGGTTGAACGGAGGGGCGTTAGATCCAGGCGGAACGCCGCCGTAACCGTACTGCGGCGGTGCTGTCGTCTGTCAGGATTGCCGACAACAGTGAAGAAAAGTTCAGCTCGCATCGTTCACAGGAAAGCATCCCACCGATCAAGGCGGGCGGGGAGCACAACCCCAAGAACATCCAAAGTACGAAATCCGATCAGAAGGAAGGCAACGGAGATATCCACACGATTGTATGCGCTCTCGGTCAAAGGTGCCACGTTGTGGCATTTACATCCGTAATGATTCATCACGTCGGAGGAAGAGACAAAGGAGTGAAGCGAGAACTTGCATAGACTCACCCCAAGAATGGCCGGGTCGTTGAGCTCCCTCTTGGGAGGTGCAGGCGGCTCTTTTGGCGGATTGGGGTCCTCGATATGAAGGTCCTTGCTGCGAGTGAGTTTGTAAAAGGAGACCAGGAGACCGACGGTGAAGGAGTGGAGCAAAGGACGTTGAGCCAAACCTTTGCGCCCGATGGCGGATTCGCGGAACGGCTCCGACGAGACAGAAACCGAGGCGGACTTACACATCCGAGGCCCGGAAGACAATGTAGTCGTATACGGAGTCAAGATTGGGTGGGATCTCGTCCGACTGTGGGCGACCGGCGGCCACGTAGCGCCCCTCCGTCCCGAATGAGCGGACTGTGGACGAAGGGGAAGGCGAAGGTTGAGGGCGCGTTCGCGACGACAGGCAGACGTTTGTTTACCCCGGTCGAGGATCATCAACGGATCGCAGACCGTGCTCACCCTTCTCCAAGGCCACCGTGGCCTGAGCGGGATCGATGGCGCATAGGATGCCGCGATATCGAATGTCGGACTTGGAGATAAGAGAGATGAGACTGCCGATGAAGTTGCCGCCGGCGCCCTGTTGCGGCTGGGCGGCCCCTGCGGGCGCGGGGGAGGGCGAGGACATGTGCACGAGGGAAGGGCAGGGAAGCTGACGATGAGAGGCGACGGTGAAGGGGGAGGATGGAGGAAAGAGTCCGAGAGCAAGGATGGACGAGAGTGGGAGAGGTTGGAAGAAAGACGGTGGAATGGATGTCGGCGAGACGAGAGGCGGGGAATGGTTAGGGTTACGTGAACTTCCCACGATGCACCTTCCCACCCAGTCGCACGACAGGTCGAGATCGCGGCCACAGTCATCCCGGCTGTCCTTTTCGCAGATGTGTGGGCGCCAAGGGGGGCCGAAGTGCTCCAGTTGCATCAGTTGCATCTCTCGAAGGCCACGCGGAGCAGCGCGAGAGTACTAGAACTTGGAGAGAACGTCATTGGTATGGCATTCCGAAGCCGAGTTGGACAAAAAAAGAAAGAAAGAAAGAAAGAGCCAGCGGAGAGGGTCGGTACACGATTTCACTCTCAAACGGATCCCCTGAGCTGTTCCTCCACCTCTCCCTTCCGGACACCCCATGCCTTAGCGGCGT
Source organism: Peribolospora baueri (assembly GCA_029717555.1). NCBI lineage: Eukaryota > Fungi > Basidiomycota > Peribolosporomycetes > Peribolosporales > Peribolosporaceae > Peribolospora > Peribolospora baueri. Next base: position 75,138 of record JAMDHS010000075.1, on the reverse strand, counting down.
CCGCAGCCTTACACTCGTCTGGCGACAACGTCTTTACGTTTCCGGACGGGTCCTTGAAGGATGGAGAGCGAGGTGAGAATGCGAGCGTTGATCAGGTGTAGATGGCTCGGTAAACGGCGAGGGGAAGTGAGGCGCCTTGTACCGTCGCGCCGTGGCTACGCATGAGCGTTAGGGGGCGGGGGGGTGCAGCGTGATGGGCTGCGTGTGGGGAAGAGGAAGTCGGGCGTGTTTCTAGAGGGGGATCAAAGCAACGGGCAAGCGCTAGGCCGTGGGTGGGATCCGGACGAGCAAGTCGTTGGACGGGTCGAACTCGATGCCGATGTCGAAGACGCGCGGGGGGTGAGGGCCTGATTGGATTACGAGGGGAGAAGTTTCGAGCGTTAGAAGTGGGATGCGCCGCCGAAGACGATGGCAACGGGAGAAGAGCCGACCTAGGAATCCGGCCTGTGAGAAGCAAGCAGAAAAGCAAAAGGTGAGCAGGACGATGAGGCTCGGCTTGACTCTAGGAACCAGTCAGTCAGCTAGCCCACCATGTGCTAGGCAGGAAAGAACGGTCGGGCAGCGTCGTCGTGGGGGTCGATGAGACCAAAGGGGAAGGGGACGACCTCAGGGTCGTGGAAATGGACAACGCTGACGATTTGGTCAGAGGAGAAACGACTGTAGAGCTGAGCGTGGATGTGCCGCTCCAGGAAGCCTCTGGGAAGGTCGTTGTCCTGACGGCCTTGCGCCCCCGGGCTCAGGGCCATCTCGACCGCCTCTGCGTCGCCGATGCGATAGCGGACGATGTCATTGGGGAACACGAGCGCAGGCGCGAGGTTCCTGGAGAGGAGGAAATAGTCGTCGGGCGAGCTTGGATGCGACAGGAAACGTGGCCGAAGGCGTCGACTTTGTTCGTTGTTTCCGTTCCCGTACAGAGCAGAGCACGCCAGGACGAAGTCGAACGCGGGGGAAAGAGTCAATTACGTCAAATCCGCTGGGCGGGCGCTATCTGTCTGGCATCTTTCCATGTCCCTCCCTTTTCCCACGACGGCTTGTTTTCGCCTCGTCTCGCGGGCTACCTAGACAGCACGAGGGAGCTTACCGACGCAATGGTGGTGGGCGAGGATGCGAGAGGCAATGGCGAGATCGTACCGATGCACGCTTGGCGTGTGCTCATCGTATGCTATCGTCTCGTCGTCGGCGAGGTGGAGTGGGAAGAGCGATGGAGAGGCTTTGGCCAGGGTAGTGCGAAAGAATTGCATCCGCCGCAGCCGCGTCTTGCGTCTTGCCTCGGCTCTACTTGCGATCCGACCGAGTCCGTTGGTGAGTCCGTTGGTTGCGTGCGAGTTGGAAGATCAGCGGGACGAGGAGGAAAGGAACACAAGAGGGACAGGAAGAGAAAGGAACAAGATGGCGACCAGGTCGTTGTTCGCCGCCGTCACCATCGACGTCGCTCCTAGTCTTCCTCGTCCCCGTCCCTTCGCACGTCGCAGGCTGAACCTGATCCAGCTCACCACCGCGCCGCCTCCAGCCGCATCAACTCGCCGCACCAAGGCCACCACCACTACCACCACCGCCGCCCTCGCCTCCTCCCCCGCCAGGACGCCGCCCGGACGCTGCCGTCTCGCCTTCTCGACGACATCGCGTGCGCAAGAGCCCACCACCTCGTCGTCCGCCACCAGCGCCGTCTGCCAGTCTCAAGCAGACATGTCCAAGCCTCACACCACCCCCTCGTTCGCCCCGACGCTCTACATCGACGGCCAGTGGGTGCACTCCTCCACGGGCGCCTCGCGGCAGGTCATCAACCCGGCCACCGCCGAGCCGTTCGCCGTCGTCGACGAGGCGTCTGCGCAGGACGCCGAGCGCGCCATCGCCAGCGCCAAACGGTGTTTCCACGCGCTCGCGCCGGCGCTCTTGACCCCGCCATCGTCGTCGTCGGCGTCCTCCCACCCTTTCTTCACGCCACAAGGCCGATCTGCGCTCCTCAAAAAGCTCGCCATGCTTCTGGTGCGCGACAAGGAAACGCTGTCCCGCACGGAGACGCTCGACTCTGGCAAGACGCTCAACGAGAGCCGGATCGACGTGGACGAGTGCGTCAAGTGTTTCCGGTACTACGCCGAGGAGGTGTTGAAGGAAGTGGACAGGCAGGTGGAGATCGAGGGCAGGCAGGAGATTCGCAGTAGGATCGTCCATGAGCCGGTGGGCGTGGCCGTCTTGATTAGTGAGTCCCAGTCGTGGTCGCGGAGAAGGCAAAACCGAGCGGCACGGCACGGCTGATCGTGTGCCGTCCCTTCTCCTCGCCCGCCGTCGTGTATGACCGTCTGCAGCTCCCTGGAACTACCCGCTAATGCAACTCGCTTGGAAGCTCGCGCCGGCGCTGGGAACGGGCAATGTGGCGGTGATCAAGCCGTCCGAGGTGACACCCCTGTCCACCGTCCACCTCGTCCGCCTCTGCATCGAAGCCGGCTTCCCGACGACGTCGATTCAGCTGCTCCTCGGTTCTGGCGCGTCGATCGGAGACGTGATCACGTCGCACGCGGACGTCGACTTGGTGTCCTTCACCGGAGGTCTCAACACTGGCCGGCACATCATTCGCAAGGCGTCGGACGGCGTCAAGAGGACGACGGTGGAGCTGGGAGGCAAGAACCCGCACCTCGTCTTTGCCGACGCGCTCCTCCGTCACGGCGCCGGCGAGGCGGAGAAGGAGAAGGCGTTTGAGGAGGTGGTGGACAATGTGCTTACCGGCGTGTTCACGCACAGCGGGCAAGTGTGCTCCTCGGGTGCGCGACTTGTCGTCGAAGACGAGGGGGATTTTGTGGACAGGCTCGTCCAGAGGCTCAAGGAGAGGGCAGAGAGGATCGTCGTCGGGGACGGCTTGGACGAGCGATCCGAGACGGGCCCGCTGGTCAGCGCTCAGCAGCTGAGCAAGGTGGAGAAGTTTGTCGAGATGGGCTTGGGCGAGGGGGCTCGAGTGCGTCTTTGTCTTTCTCTCCGTCCTCGTCCTTTGCTGCTCGTCCGACATAACGAACTCATCTCTTCCTTCCGTCTCTTCTACGACAGCTCGTCACCGGCGGCTTCCGGCCGACCACCGGCCCGCTCTCCAAAGGCTACTTCTTTCCTCCAACCATCTTCGACCAATGCGATCGATCGATGGAGATCGTCCAACAAGAAACCTTTGGGCCCATCCTCACGATCGAGCGCTTTGCCGCCGGCGACGAGGAGCATGCGATCCGGCTGGGCAACGATACGAGATATGGCCTGGCCGCGGGCGTGCAGACGAGCGATTTGCAGAGGGCGACCAGGGTGGCGGCCAGGTTGAGGCACGGGACGGTTTGGATCAACAGTGAGCCGTCGTCATTGCTTTCCTCGCTCACGGGCCCCTCTTTCCTCTTCGCCGACTCTTTTTTATTTTTATTTTTATTTTTTCGCACCACCACATACAGCCTACAACGAATACGACCCGAGTGCCGAATGGGGCGGCTTCGGAATGTCAGGCAACGGACGAGAGCTCGGACCAAAGGGGCTGGACGAGTACCGCGAAGTCAAACACGTCTGGGAGAACACCCGACCTGGGATGATGGGCTGGTTCAAGCTGTAGCTCGTCCCCCTCTCGTCCGGCCGCGCGATGGGTGTGAGATGTAGTGATATGATAGAATCTGCCTGCTCCACGAATGATAATAGACAGACAAGCGCATTGATTCGCCTTGCTTTCAGACGCCGTGGGTTGGCGTCGGCGAAAGAAAAAAAAAGGAAAGAAAAGACGCGCGGCTTTTTGAGCGCGGCACGACAAGTCGGCGAGAGAGGCCGCGGGGCGTAACGCTTAGTACAGATGGACGATTGCAAAAGACCGAGGGGAAGGGGGGGGGGGGGGGGGGAGCATGGAGACTAGCTAGCTGGCTACGGTACGGTACGGTACGTAGGCGGGTAGGAGAGGGGACGATGAGAGCAAAAGGAACGACAAAGGGATAGGCCGAGACACAAGTGGAGAAGGGAAAACGCCGGGCGGACCGAGCCGCCAAGGAGGAGGCGGGAGTGAAGAGCAAGGAAGGGAAGGGAAAGGAAGGGAGCGGAAAGTCTTTGTGAGAGAGAGAGAAAAGGCTAGAACAGGAACAAGGCCATGACGAGGATGACTGGTGAGAACGAGTAAGCGACTAAAACGAGGAGAGCCATCCGTGGGAGAACGAGTGAAAAACAGACGAACGGAGGGATAGGCATGAAAAAAAAAAGAACAGAACGGGAAGGGAACGAAGACGGAGGGAACGCGTCTAGTCAACATCGTCCATCAAGCCCTTCTTCCTCCTCCCAATCAGCTCCGCCACCCGTTTCCTCCTCGGGCTCTTCTGCTGTTCGACTCCGAACAGCGAACCGACGCCGGCGGCTCCGCCTCCGCTGCCGCCGCCGCCTCCGCCTCCGTCTCTGTCTCCACCGCCGCCGAGCGTCTCCTCACTCGTCCGCGCCTGCTCGCCCCCACCCCCACCGCCATCTTCGTCCACGCTCGCCGACCGACCACGCGTCTTTCTCGCGCCCGCACTCCGACCAAGCGAGAGCGACATCAACCCGGTCAAGGTCGCCATCGTCCCCCCGCCGCTACCGCTGCCGCCGGCCATCGCCTCGCCGCCGTTGGAGAGACCGCGCTTCCGACGAGGGCTCGCGTCGTCGTCCTGTCCCTCGCCGGGGACGCCGAGCAGTGCACCGTCAAACAGGGCGGAAGAAGAAACCGCCGATGTCGTCGGAGCGCCAACAGTGCCGACGTAGCGATGCTGGCGACGGTGGAGCGCCGAGGCGCCCCACTCGTCCACGTCTACCTCGTCGCCCGACACGGTGTTCCTCCGAGCGTGCTGCGCCAACTCGTTCGCCGACGAATGAGCCAAAGCCACGGGGGACACCAACTGGCGAGACGGACGAGAGGAGAGGCCGAGCGGATCGGAGGCGCCGAGGGTGCGCGCGCGGAGCAAACTCACGTCCCCTGGCACTCCGCCAACCGCGGCTCCGACAGACGACGGAGAAACAGCGACGTGGTGGGAGGAATCGGCAGAGGCGACGACGTTGCTGACGCTTGTCGTCGGAACGCTCGATTTGGGTTCGCGCGGCGAGGCGAGCGACAAAGGAGGCTTCACCGGGCTCGTCCCGCTGGTGGGACCGAGGAGCGCCGGTCGACTCGCGCCGTGGCCGTAGCCGTGGCCGTAGCCGTGGCTCCTGCGCAGCGTGTCCTGGTTCGGCGACGAGTCGTCGTGCGCGAGGAACGCGTCGAGGGAGGCGGACGCGGTGCCGGTGGTACCGGAGCGCGAGCGCGCCGGTCGAGGGACGGTGGCGTTCGTCGGAACCGGCGTGGGGCTGTTGGGATCGAAGAGGAGACCGACGGCGGAGCCGATTTGGCCCAGGGGCGAAGGAGAGTACGGCGACTCGGGCGCGGCTTGCAACCGGCTCAGAGTGGCGGATCGGCCGTGGGTGATAAAGGCAGCGGCGGCGGACGAGGAGGAGGAGGGCCGGTCGGCGGGGGCGGCCCGTTTGGCAGGGTTGCCGGCGACGGCGCGCTCCGTCGGGCTCTCGCTCTCTCTGCTGCTCACGCTCTTTCGCAGAGCATCGCCACGGGGAAGGCCGGAGACGGCGCTGGTCGTCGGACTAAACGGCCCACTGCCGCGAGCGCTGGCCGGCCTGCCGTGGGAGCCGCCGCCGTCGAGGCTCATGGCCTTGCGCATCCTCTCCCTCTCCCTGTCGGCGCGAGTGAAGCAGATGAGGCCGTCGGTGAGACTGCGCACCTGTTCGTCGCTGACCTTGAGCAGTGTGATGAGGCCCTTTTCGATGCGAGCGAAAGCGACGGCGGCGGCGGCGGAATCGTGTGAACCGCCGCCGCCGTCGTTCACTTCGGCGTCGATCTGCGCCTCGAGGGTCTGCTGGATGAGCGTCCGAAGGCCCGTGTTGAGCTTGCTCGCAGCCAGGGTCACCTCGTCAAACTTGGACACCAGTTCCGCCGAGTCGGGCGCCTGTTCGCCGGCGCCGGCGCTCGCACTCGTCGTCCCCGCAACGCTGGGCGAGATGACGCCCGGGGCAAAGTGCCGCTGGAACATGTCAAAGGCGTTGTGCATGTTACGATCGTGGGTGAGGCTGCTCTCCTGGCGAAAGATGCCGGACGCGCGCGACGCGGCCGAGTCGAGCCTGGAGGCGGACGACGAAGAAGCATCGGAGGCGGCGATCGCAGCGGCGGCTCTGCTCGCCGCACGGCTCGCGACGCGGGAGCCAGGGGCTGAAAAGTCGAGGGACGTGGCGGGGCGATAGTGGTGGCCGCCGCCGTCGTGGACGGTCCTGCTCCTCCTGACGAGTGCGTCGGGCTCGCCTCGAAGGCTGGAGAAGGAGCGCCTGGAGTCGTCCAAGTCGATCAACTCGCGCGGGTCGATCTCGCTCCTCGTCAAGCTCGAGCGAGGCGAGCGGATCTTGGAGGGCGCCGTGCGACTGCCGTTGTTGTGCAGGCCGGAGGCGGCAGAAGAGGAGGGAAAGGCAATGTTGGAGCCGGCGGAGCGGGGCGTCGTCCGGCGAGCGGCGAGGCGCGCGTTGGGCGTCTGCATGGGATCATCCGAGTCAGGCCTGCGTTCGCGGTCGCGGAGGGTCGAGTTGGTGCGACTGTGCGAGATGGGCGGCATGGGGTCGCCCGTTTCGAGGGCCTCTATGCGGAGGCGAAGCTGCGGTGGGGGGAGAGAGAGAAGAGACAAGGGTGAGCTAGGGAAAGGAAGCGAGACGAGCGAAGAGACGAAAAAAAAAAAAACTCACATCCTCCACCTCGTCCCACCACCCACTCTTTCCCAAGTTCTGCTCCCTCAGCCTCTCCTCCCTCTCCTTAAGCTCCCTGATCCTCGCCGCCCGCTCCTCGTTGCTCCCGCCCGCCGGCCTCCTCATTCTCGGTCCACCGACGGAAGAAGAACCGGTAGGAGAGGCGTACCTGCCCGACCCCGACGCCGCTTCGTCAAACATGTCGCTCCGGCCGTCCCGCTGCAACGAGCTGAGACTGCGCATCCTCGAACGCGAACGCGCGCCTTCTTCAGAAGAACGCGCAGAGCTGACCGTCGACGTCGTTCTCGACCTCTCCCCACCGCCGCTCCCCGGTCCGCTAATTAGGGCAGCTCGAGCGAGGTAGCGAAAAGCCTCGCTCGAGTCAACGCTGAGCCGATTGCGCTGGCTACCGCCTCGGCCCTCGTAGTCCATGCTCGGCAGGCCGTCGTCCCTCTCCTTTTCCTTCTCCGTTGACGAAGATGCAGCGGTGGCGGCACCGAAACGGGTGACCTCGGAGCCGTACCGTCGGCGCCGATGCCCGGCGGCTGAGGGCGGTCGGCGCATGGAGCCGTTGGCAGAGGAGCCAGAGTGCTGATCGCCGTTGTGACCGACGCCCTCGAAGACGACGTTGTCGCGGCGTCTGCGGGAAGAGGAGCTCCGATCGGACTCGCGCGAGGTGCTAGAGTCCTGAGAAGCCGACGAGACCGTCTTGGATCGTCGGTGAGTTCCTCGACCGGCGGCGTTGCGCGAAGACGAGGGGAAAGAAGGATCGGCGGGCGTCGAAGGGCTGGGCTGGACGGAAGAAGAAGGAGAAGGGCGCGAGAGGGTCGTTGTGGTGGTCCTGGGGGACTCGAGAAACTCAGGAGGCATGGCGGGCCGTTTAGGGCTGACCCGCTTGACGCCGATCATGACGGAGGGAGTGGACGCGGGTTCGTGCGCACCACCGTCGGCCTCGACCTCCTCGGTCAAGGGGCTGTTAGGAATGGAGCCGGCGCCCCTGCTCGCCCTCCCGCTGGCGCTGCCGCTGCGGGAAGGGCGCGGAAAGGAGGACCGAGGACGAGGGGCGGAGGTGTGGCCGCCGTAGCTGACCGTCGTCGGGCTGGCGTGCTCGGTGGGGCTGGCGAGCGGGGAGCTGGCGCCGCGGGAGACCGAGTCGGTGGCGTGTATCCTGGCGGTGCCGGCGGAGCGGGAGAGAGGCGGTCTGGAGGGGCCATCCAAGTCGACGGACCGTCGTCGGGCGGCGGCGGCGGCGGCGGAAGGACGGTCTCGGAAGGTGGTGGTAGTGCGATCGAGGTCGGCGGAGCGCCGCCGGTCGTCGGTGTTGGTGTCGTCGCCGGAGACGATGGAGGAGGAGTCGCGAGAGCGGGAGAAGGACGTGCGAGGAGAGGTGGTGGGCGATTCTGGAAGGCCTCTAGAGGGCGAATCGGAGCGAGAGGCGGCGATGCGGTCGATAGCCTGAAGGGATGATGGGAGTGGGTCAGTCGAGGATCTAAGCGGTCGTCGTTCGTCCGTCGTCCATCCGGCCATCGGAGAAAAAAAAAGACAAGACTCACCGCAAGGTTCCTCTCAGCGAGCGTCCTAACCCTCCTACTAGCATTCGAGCCAGTCCTACTGTTGCTGGATCCGGATCTGCTCATATTCAATACGTCCTCCTCTTCTTCTTCCCTATCCCTCCCTCTAACCCTTTCCCTTTCCCTTTCCCTTTCCCTATCCCTCCTACGCGGATGGGCATTCCCTGCGACGGAAGACCTTCCCTTGGAAAGCGGCACAGGCAGCGGGCTCTCGCGGTCGGCGCCGCCGCCGCCGACGCTGCCCCTTCCTGCCGAGCCGCTTCCCTTGCCCGAGCTGCCCACGTCCGAGCTTGTCAAAGGCGGGGAGGGCAACTGGAGAGCTTTGCCGTGGGTGCGGTCGCGGTCTTGGTCAAGGGGGAGGGTATCGTCGCCGTCGGCAGTTTTCGTACTGTTTTTGTTTCCGCTGTCGTCGTCGTCGTCGTCGTCACGCGGTGGTGGCGGGTGGAGAGAGGGCGACGTCCCGGGGGTGGTTGCGCGGGCCAAGGGACGATAGCGGGGGGGCGGCGAGGCGCGTCCGAGGCTGGTCATGGGTCAGGAGGCTGGGATGGCCTCTGGGGGTGGGAGGAGGGCTAGGGAGGGCGGGGAGGGAGGAGAGGGGGCTAGGGATGGATGGAGGGCATAGGGGAGGGAGGGAGAGGGGGAAAGGAGGGTGGATGGAGGAGAAAGGAGGGTGGATGGAGTGGGGGTGATGGGGATGGTGATGGAGGTGGTGACGGAGATGGTGATGGTGACGAGGATGGAGACGGAGATGGACGTCGACGACGGACTGGGGGGATGGAAGGCCGGCCAGCGAGGCGCGCCTAAATGGCGGGCAGGCCGAGGCGAGGGCGAAGCGATGGGCAGGACGGCGATGAGGAGGACGACTACGACCGCGACAGACCGACGACGACGACTATGACCAACGACCGACTACGACGACAACGACGACGACGACCACCACCACGACTACCACGACACGACACGACCACCACCATAACCACGACCACGACTATGATGCCGACGACGACGCGACCGCGACCGCCACCTCGACCTCGACCTCGACGCCGCTTCCGTCCGTCCCTCCAGCCAAGCCAGCCCCGACGAGGGAAGGAAGGAAAACGAAAAGGCAGGCAGGCGCACGGCGGCCGAGGCGCGCAGCACGTGACACATCACATTCCATTCCAGCACGTGCGACCCGTATACGGTACACGGACGCTCGCACAGTAGTATACCGGTATACGTATACCAAACGCGCGTACTCCAGCGCACCGTGTAAAACACGCCGCAGCCGCAGCAGCAGCCGCGCGATCCGATCCGGTTCAATCGACCGACCGATGAATGAATGGATCGAATGGATCGACTGCGGCGACGCGACGCGAGCGACGCGACCGACACGACACCGCTCGATCCCATTCCACATCCTCCCCACACCCTCGTCCCTATCCAGGCACGCCGCCGATAAACGCCGTTGACCGCGATCCAGCACATCACGACCATGGCCGGCGATCATCGGACAGACAGACAGACAGACAGACAGACGAGGGCTCACAAAAACTCCGAGGTCATGAGATCCATCCGTCAGCCCGGCCATCGTTGCTCTACCTCCTCTCCTTGTCCTTTCTCTCCTCCGCCGTCCGCAGCCGATGTGATGTCGCCGATCGATCGATCGATCACCTTGTTCCCTAGCTCCTCGACGGTCGTGACCGTCCGTCCGTCGGGACGGCCCATGCGGGGAATGGATGTTGTTCCCCACACTTTGCCGACTTGGCTACGATCGATCGATCAATCATTCACCGCTCGCTCTCCTTTTCGTCTTCCTCGTCAGGCTCATTCACCCTTCTGTCATGACAGGCTTGACTACAGCTCCGAAACACGATCCCCGTCCGACGGTGCAGGGCGGGGCGTGGGTACCTTACATCGACGGCTAGCGCGTCGAGACGGCTAGCAGCAAAGACGGAGGGAAGAGGACAAGAAAAAGGCCTCGTCAGGCCCTCACCTGCGCCACATTGCTCTTCGTCCCCGGCACGACCAACGCCTTTTCCTTCTTCAGCTCCGCGATCGTCTCGTCCGACAGGCCCAGGTGGGCTTGGACGATGGAGGCAGGCGTGAGCGCGAGCCACTGGGCCAGCGAGACGTCCTCGTAGACGTCCGACTTGAATATCTCCAGGTACTTGAGCGTCTCGTTTCCTGTTGCCGTAAGGCGAGGGGAGGCAGAGGCAAATGCCGCCGTATTCGTTCCTTCAGCTCCGATCCCTTCTTCTTCCCCTCCGCACGGACCGACAGGCTCTCACGCACCAATGTTCTCGACGTAATGCCCTTGAGAGGCAGGGATGTAACCGGTATCGCCGGCTGGATATGGATGGAATGGAATGGAAAAGCGACACCGAGCGGACCGAGTCAGCGCCAGTCGAGTCTCGCTCCGTGACCGGCGATCGCACCTTGGAAGTTGAACGTCCTCGCATTCGACTGTCCCGCAAACACGGTGATCCGGGCGTGCCCCTGAAGCCAATATGTCCACTGTCGTCGCCGCGGGGTGGCGTGGGGACGGGATGTGTGAGCGAGCTGTGCGGGGACGAGCGCTCGAGAAGGCCCCGTCGAACACTCACCTCGTCGCTGAGGGCCACGTCGATCGTACGATAGCGGCTCGTCAGCGTCGTGGTCGTCCCGTCTTCCACTACAGTCCACATCCGCGCTTCTCACCTGTTCGGATGCCAGTGTAGCTGGGTGGCGGGCCATCCCGTCAAACGACGGCGAACATGAGTGAGAACGGGCACAGCCGATCACGTACACCGGATTCTCTCACCTCCCTCATTCCCTACAGGGGCGTGTGGGTGTGGAAACCGACAAAAACAAAAGAAAAGAAAAGGAAACCGCTGTTCAGCTCTCGACCACGCCCAAGTGGGGAAACGATTTGGCGTGCGTCCCGTTGCCATCGCCGTCACATCGTCGGGTGCGCTCACGTTCGGCTCGACCTCGACGAGGGCGGCGGCAATGGTCTTGCTGGCATGAAAGGTGGTAGAGTCCAACACTTTGACGCCCCCTCCGCCTCCGGGAGCCCTGGCAACGTCGACCTTGCTCCATGGGAACGTGAACGGGTTCGGCACCGTCCCGTTTGGATCCGACACCGCCTGATCCGCCGCACTGCCCTGCGGGAGCGCGGCGGGGAAGATGTACTTTGTGTTTCCGCTGGACGGAATGTGCGCAAAGGCGGACATTGGCAGTCCAAAGTTCTTCGCCAGCACCTCTTTCGGCGTGTGTGCCGTCCAGTCGGTCAGCAGCAGCGTCGCGTCCTCTGAGACACACCCCAGGCCGAGAAAAAAAGTATGATTTAAAAAGAAATTCGCACCGAGGAGCCCGGCGAGACGGACGACTCACCTGAGAACGCGCCGTCGTCGAATACGAGGAGGAATTCGCAGCCGCCTTTCAAGGCTTGGATGACGTGCGGAATGCCGGCAGGGAAATACCAAGTGTCTGGTATCCGGTGGGTGAAAGGAAAGAAAAAAAAAAAAGTTAGAGCGTGCCGGTGCCGGTGGTCCGGTGGGAGAGTCAAAAGCGCAACGCAACGCAACGCACCGCCGGGGTTGACGTCGGCAATGTAGTTGCGACCGTCATAGTCGATCTACGAACGTACGGCGCCGCACGGGGAGTCAGTTCAGGCTCGTTTCCTTTGAGTGCACGACCGCGGCTCGGTCGCTCACCCCGCTGACCCTGGCCGAGCCGTTGAGCATATACGACCATTCGGCGGCCGCTAAAAAGAAGAAAAAAAGGGCGAGAAGGCTTAGAAGAAGAGGGAAAATAAAGCATGACGTGACGTGACGGGCGGAGGCGCTCACTGTGCCAATGCATTTCTCTGTTCGCAGGGGGATGAAACGGGTCATTGCGAGAAGCACAAGGACGCTCTGTCAGAACAGACGGGCGGCGACCGCGGCTGCTTACCTGATGGCCCCCTCCTCGAGGCGCATGTTGACGCCAGCGAGCTCCGTGGCGACGGGCATGACTTGAACGTTCTGCTGGCTAAACAAACAAACGGGACAAAAGACAAAGACGGACGGACGGACGGTGGGTCGGGACGCGTTCGTTTTGATTCGACGACACGACTCGTCGCTTCGAACGCTGGCAACCCACCGTGCCCAGCCGGCGTCTGTGAGCCTGTTGTGGGAGAGTGCGAAGGGCCACTTTGCGTTTGGGACTGGTCAGAGGATGCAAGCGATGGATCGGCATTAGAGGTGCGGAGAGAGAGAGAGCCAAGTCAAAGTCGAGAAGACGCTCACTGGACCCTGAGTCGGTCGACGGGGGTGCGAGCATGTCCTAGAGGCGGGCGACGCGATCCAAGACATAGGAGAATGAGCGGTCCCGTCGAAGAGCGTCGTCGGGCGACACGACTCACCGGATTCTGCCTGTCCAGCTCGGTGTTTTTCGGACCGGTCTCGGTAGCGCCGAGGGGACCCCTGATGGCCTCGGGAACCTGTGGACGACGACGACGAGGCGGCCCTCAGCCCCGATTCACGCGACGGCACGGTACGTGCGCTCACCTCGTGCTGGAACTGATCGTAATAGGAATAGTCCGGGTTGGTAGTCGACTGGGCGGCGGCGGAGGACGTGCTGGACGAGCCGGAGCGACGGTTGGCCAGTAGTTCGAGGCCTTCTCTCTCCGACGGCTGGCGCCAGCCAGTGAAGGGAAGGGGGTGAACGGGACGCGCGAGCAGGGAGGCCAGCGTGAAGCCGGCAAGACAGAGAAGACTGGCGTGCATGATTCGAGGCGAAGGCTTGCTCTTTGCGAGGTTGGAGTGGGTGGCAAAGAGGTTAGATGAGTTCGAGGCGCAGCGTTCTCAAAGATCGCCTCGTTGTGAGGCAAAAAGATTGGAGCGCGCAATGAGGGAAGAGGAGGGCGGGTCGGGTCAGTGGGACAGTGGGATATATCGACTGTAGCCGATTCGGGGGAGAGCGTCGCCCCCCCCTTCGGTCCTCGCTCAGCACGGCTCAGCTCGCCCAGGGTTCTGTACCATCGGCCATTAGAAACAGCCGCCGGCAAGGGAATTCAGAATTCACCGGCGAGCGGTGGTGCGACGACGGAGTGGAGCCCGTAGCTGTGGGACGTCCGAATACAGAAGTGGCCTTGTCCGTGGAACGGACGGCGCCGGTTCGAATAAAAGCGCAGCGTCGGCGACGGGGATACGAGTGCGGTGGAGGTGATTAGACTCATGTCCCGAGGGAGGCAAGCGCGTATATACGACGTCTTACCTTGTTTTGCTTTGCTTTGGTTTGCTTTGCGTCGCCTTGCCGCCGTTCTCTCGCTCGCTTCGTGAGTGGCAGTGCGGAGTGCGGAGAGGCAAGGAGGAGAGACATGGTCGGTGGGGGTAAAGAGAAGTGATAAGCGACGAGGTCGTGTGCCACCCGCGGCCCGGGCTGCCGACACTAACTCTCTCCGGCCGGCCAGCTTAGCCCACGGCGAGGTGTAAAGTGTTAAGTCAGCGTAACCTTTGTGTGTCCCACTAAGCGTGTCTCGAGTCGTGTTCCTACATGACAGAACGCAGCTTGGTGCAAAAGGACATGCGATGCGCAGCCGCTGTGCTGCTGTCCCAAACGTCCCCGTCCCCGTCCCCGTGGGGTCGGCGAAATCTCATCAGCCGGTGCACGAGCGTCGATGGAATCGCTCGTCTCGTCTCGTCCGTGCCTGCGCGACGTCTGGCCGGTCTGGGTTCGGCCGGCAAGCAAGGTGGCGCGGCAAGACGGCTTAAATAAACCAGAACGAGAATAGATAGAGAGAAAGAGATAGATGGACGGGTGCAATTGCTCCCTACGGCTGCGCGCAACTCTGTCGACACGATCCTGGTCGTGACCCGGACGCAACGGCCATGTACCAAGCATATATCGTCCCTGGACGAGCTCGACGGATCGTCGGTTGGGCTTGTCGTGGCCGCCGGCGTTCGGGACAGGTGGTCGTCGTCGTCGGCATCGCTCCAATGCCCGATCTCACAACGGCCATCGACTGCGTCGCGCTCGAGGTGGAAGTGAAGCCGCCGTTCGTGAACACCATCGACGGCCGACCGTCCCGGAAGGAGCACGCTCGTCGTGGTTGTCGAGTCGATAAAAGTGTTCAGAGGCGACCAACGTCTCTGTCGTCGTCATCGTCATCGACGTCGGCGTCTCCTTTGTTTCGTCGCCGACTAAACCTCGGCGTTCTATCGTGACGACGTGGCGACTCAGCTGAACCTTGGCGCCACGCTTTCCACCTGCCACCACCTCCCCTTCCGGTCACCTGCTCCTACTTCGGCCCGTATATGTATATCGTTGGGTCTCTGACGTCGTCATGGCCAACCCGACCGACCCCTGACGGCCGACCGGTCGACGTCCGATGATATGTACACTCGCACTCACTCGAAGGCCGATGGTGGCTCACTCGATACATTATACACACACACATAACAGACAGACGCCCGCCGACCCACCTCGTCCTACCTTTCCTCCTCCCTCTCCCTCGTCCCCCACTCCAGCTCGTCCCCATCAAGCACCTCCTCTTTCCAGACCCATCTTCAAGGCGTCCAAACCAACCCCCACCATGGCCACCACGACCAACTCGAGAACGGTGAGCGAGACGCGCCCGTCCCCGTCCGTCTCCGGCTGGTCCGCCCGCCGACGTCGGTCCTTCACCCTCCCTTCTCCCTTGCAGCGCCTCGATCTCCGTCGGACCGACGACGACGATGACGACGGGCGCGTGACGACGAGCCACAAGACGAGGCCGGCCGTGGGCGTAGGCATGCCCACGCCCAGCGACGTCGACAACGACAACAAGACAGACCCGCACCCGTGCGGAAACCAGCGATGCCGGTGCAGACCGACGTGCTTGTGCGCCTGGCCTTGTACTCGCAAGTGCTGCTATTGAAGGACCGGACCGGGTCGGAAGCCCGCGTACGAGCACGAGCAATCTATCGTTTCGTCTATGTACCATCATCGTCGCGTGTCGCGTCGTTATGGAACCTCTCCTTCTCCCACTCGTTCCTCCTTCACGCCGCGCTGATCTCCGTGCGCGTGCGCTCGGACGAGGGAGGAAGAAGATCAGAAAAGATACCGTGTCGGACGCCGCGGAGCCTGTCAAAGTCCTATGTAAAACACCAGTCGACTCCAGTCAACCGACCGTCCGTCACGTAAAGAGAGGAGGCGTGGCTCACCTCTCGAATATCGTCATCATCGCACGCCTCCGCCAGCGCTCGCACCACTTCTTGCAACATGCGCGCAAACGCTTCGCATCCTGTCCACCATCGATCGATCACACGAAGTGAGCGAACGGGGTAAGACAAGGCTACGTGAATAGAAGAAAAACAGAAGTGAAGGAGACGGCCCACCTTGGCGATCCTGCTCCCAAGCTCTCCTCGCCTCCCAGGTCCCTCCCCTCCTTTTCCCGTCGCCCATCAACCGCACCCACGCCCTCCCCACACCGTCCAACACACGCCCATGCCAGCGGTTCACACGGCCCGTCGGCGCCGCTACGCGGATCATCGTCGCGAGTGCTTCGGACGCCGCGAGGCTTAGGGGTAGGAGAGTGGGAGAGGGGGAGAGGGGGTGGGAGATGAGGTTGGAGAGGTGGGGGAGGACCGCCTAGTAGCAGAGAGAGAAGGACGTGGCGATGAGCGAAAGACCGCTGTCAAACAAACAAAAAAAAAGCGAGGAGAACCCAAAACAAACCTTCAGGTACCTCACGCATCCCACACCAAGATCCGCAACAAGGCGCCGAGCCCACCGCGCGCTAATCCGACCCAACTCGACCCGATCGCCACCGTACGTCCAAGCCTGAACGGGCCCGTCCTCGAACGCGCTGCAGAGCCGTCGGAAGCGTTCTTCACTTCGCGCTCGTTCTGTCGACCAATCCACACCAGCTGGAGCGCGGGCGCCGGCGGAGGTGGAGGTGGAGGGGAAGCGATGGGTTGGGGAGATGGAGAAGGATTCGGGAGAGGTGGTGCAAAGGATGAGCGTGCGGAGGGATTGGAGGGTGTGGTGGAGCACGGCGGGGGACTCGGGTGTGGTTATTCGCATCAGGGCCAATGAAAGCGACTGAGACGACGTTGGAGTTCAAAAAAACGGTTGAGCAATTGGGCGCAATGTGGACGGACTCCGCGGGACGCACCTCGGCGATCACAGAGCCAACGCCGCTCCTTCGCAGCCAACCAGGATCGGCTTGTTCGACGTGGAGGACAAAGGTGCGAACGGCGTCTGCGCCGATCAACTTGTTACGCGACGAGACGTCGTCGAGGATGGTGAGCAGCGGGGGAAGGAGGAGGGGAATAAGATCTGGGAGCGTTGACGGCTGCCGGCGATACGAGCAGACTCAGTGAGCAACGCCGCCCGCCCGGGCATCCGTCCAGCTCACCCACCTCCACATGATCCACGATCCACCAGACGACGTTGGCCGCCCCGGGTACGACGTCCTTCCACGGCACCTCATCCTCGTACGAACGCACGTCCACCGCGCCGGCCCGGTCGGAGGAGCCCGCCGCGATGAGACGTGCCCTGCCAGTCTCCGGGTTTATGGAAGCATGAGGTGCAAAGAGGGGTCGTATACGGCTTTGGAGGAGACGCCGGATCAAGTCGGAGGAGGGAACGAGGCGGTCCAACACGGCTGCGAAGAACGTGGTAGAACGTTGGGCTGTGTGAGACGCAAGATTGGAACAGAACGAAAAAGAGAGCATGCCGTAGCTCACCGCCTGCAAGCTCGGGAACATCGTCAGCAGCCCATTCGTCACGGACGGTGGTGCGGAGGATGACGTCGTGGTCAGCGCTCCATCTCTGGTCTTCCTCTCGCGTCCATTCGTCCATATCTAGATCGTCCTGCGACGACGGCCTCGGGGCGATGTGGGGACCTTGGTAAAGGCGGGCGAGGTGGAAGACGAAGAGGGTTTGAAGGTCTGGCGACATCTCACCGGAAGGGTGAGGGAGGGCCGAAGAGAAAGCACGCAGGCAAGAGGGAAGTGTCGTTTTCCAGGCCTGTAGCGTCGATAGCGTCTCAGAGTCTGGGTAATGGGGTAGAACAAAGATTGTTCAAGGTCGGCCCCGGAGTGCGCTCGAGGTGTCCTAGGCATGCGCCGACTCACCAGCTTGCCAGCTCTCGCCTGCAAATGCAGGCGGCACCTCTATTTGGCGGATTAAGTCTTGCAAGTGCGCAAACCTGGAGTCGTCGCCGCCGCCGTCGGCGTCGCCGACGGCGGCCTGAAGCGAGTCCTCTCCATCTTCCCCCCGATCGGCCGGAGGTGGCCGACCCTCGCCCGAGTCCCGTTCCGGCTGGCCCGTAGACGCATGCTCTCCCTGGAGAGGCACGAGCTCTGTAAGCGGCGGAAGACCGCGAATCTGGAGCGCGTCGTCGCCGTCCGGGCGATTGTCGGTGATGGCCGGAAGGCTGAGCGAGAAGGACATGACGGTCGGTGGACGAAGGTGGAAGGCCGGCGGGCCGGGCGAGGAAGCGAACGTGTGATCGGCTGCGGCAGGTGGTGAGCGCACGGGCCACCTCGAGATAATAGAAACAAGGATGAGAGAGACGACGATGCCGAAGTGCCACCCCGCACTCGGCATGCAGTGGATCGAGGGTGGTGTGTGCTGTTGCCGCCGAACTATGAACGTCGCTCGCTGACAGAGGCGCGGCTAAGTGAGGGCGGGGCGATGGGTGGGGAACAAAGGGTTAGGAGGTGAGTTGACGGCAGGAGTTATGACGGAGAGAGTTGAGTTTGCCCGACCTTGGACAGGCATAAGCCACGCCGTCACCGTCACCGCCACCGCCTCGTCTGCACGCCCGGCTCACCGTTTTTGACATTCATTTCGGTTTTCCATCCACACTGAACTGTAACATGGCCATTACCGGGCACACTGCCGGTGCGGGGCCCCGGCGACGGCACGTATCGGAGCGGTGCACAGCATGGCCCTCTCCGCCTCGTTTACGTTGGCCGTCCTCACTCTGCCCGCTCGGCGAGCGGGACATTCTCCGCCCCTCCGCGTCGACATCGCTCTCGAGTGCGGTCGGGAGGGGAATGAGAAACGCGGGGACCGGTGGAATACCGAAAAAGAAAAAGAAAGGAATAAAGGAAACGTTGTGACCCCTCCCCGGTATTAAACAACCACAGTCCGCCCGTCGTCCGCCCACCTCGCCCATCATCACGCCTCCACCGAACCCTGCTGATAGTACTATGGTGAGCCCATCGCCCACCGCCCGGTAGCCAAGACAAGACAAGACGGCAGCAGATGAGCTGACGGACCTGGACATGTATCGCCCGACCGCAGATGAACCCAGACAAGCCCTCCAACTACGGCTCTTCCGTCCCCCACGACGGCGACAGCGACAGCGACGGCAACAGCGACACGGCCCACCGCCCAGCACGCCTTCCAAAGGCCCGTGACGGCCAAGGAGGACCCGCATCTCCCAACGGCTGTACCCCACCTAAGCCCACAGACGGACAGGACGGACAGGACGAGTACAAACGGTGTCCGTGCACCATATGCTACTGCCAGCGGTGCGCCGTCACCTGTGCCTGTCGCAGATGAGAGGCGGCAGATGAGGGGTAGATGGACGACTGGATGGACGACTGGATGGACGACTGGATGGACGACTGGATGGCGTCGTTTGTTCGTTCGTTTGCGAGCGCTGACCAAAGGGCAAGGAGCGCTGGCGCAGTGTACAGTACACAAATTGAACTTGACTGCTTTTCACACCCCATCCATTGCTCCCTTGAGTGAAAAAGACAAAGTAGCCGTCCCGTATACAGATAAGAATCGCTTTTCTCTCTCCTCCCCCCCATTCTTGTTGCCCTTCGCTAGCCTATCCACTTTGCATTCTGCTTCGCAAGCTAGAGACAGCCTATGTGCCATACGTCTGCTGCTTCCTCCTCCCTCCTTTTCTTTATTCCTAGCTCTACTCCATCATCTTTCCCTGCTCACCGACCCTCTTAGCGCCCCACCTTTCACTCCCCTCCCCGAAACATAACCCCGTTCGAAGTATACTGCCGAAAGTGCTGCCGAGGCTGGCCCCGAGACGGAACGTCAGCCTCACTCCGAGACAGGCCCCGCCCACGACCGCGGCTCCAAGAGACAGACCGAGGCCGCCCCGGCGGAGACGGACCCCGAAGCGAGGACGAAGCCGGACGCTCGTTCTCACCTTCTCGCCCTCCGCTCCGCAGAAGCTCTGCCAGGTCGTACTCGGATACGGAAACGTTCGACGCCGACTCGTCTACGCCTTTACCGTCTCCCTCGCCAAAATGAGTTCCGCCGTCCCCGTCGCCCTCCATCTCCTCCCTACCAGCGCTCAAAGCAAGCCCGATCAAGCTCCTCCTCAACCTCGTGTCCGGCTGCCTATGCTCCTCCACCAGCCTCACCGCCACCGGGTCCTCTCTCACCGCCTCGTCCATCGCGTTCAGCAGCGATGACGTGATCGAGCCGCAGCTGCTGCTGCTCCCGCTGCTCCCGCTGCTCGTCGCGTTCGCCACAACGGCGCCGAGCTGGATGGGCCGGACAACGCGCGGGGCCAAGGCGGACGTGAACGATGCGGCGCACTCAGAGTGGCCACAGTCGTTGGCAGCCGCGATCATACTCGATGTAGTCGACCCGTCGCTGCCCTCTGCCACCGCCGCCAATGACGACGGCGGACATTGGGGCCGAGGCGCGCGCTCCGGATGGCCCCATGACCCAGCGGCGGCGGCGGTCATGCTGCCTATCGTAGACCCGACGTTGGATCCTTCCGGAATGGTCGGCAGGATCGTCACTTTGGCGGTGAGCGTGGGCACATGGACAGACGGGACGGTGGCCGGGACGTCTGCCCAAACGGGCCTGTCCTCCACGTCGGGACAAAAGGTCCAGTCGCCGCAAGGCCATTCTACCACCGTTCCCGCAATTGCCTCCACCTCGTTCCTGCCCGTAGGAAACGGGAAGCTCTGTAACAGAACGCGTCGCAAGGCCGCCAGTGCGCGTTCCCATCCAACGGGCCAAAGGCACGGAACGCTGGCATCGGCTCCGACAGACACCGCCGTCGCGTAGCCCTCGAGACCCGGTGGAGGGCCCATTTCGTGCGCTTGGCGTCGTTCTCCTCCGACCACTCCAAAGTGGAATACGGGTCGGACGAGAGGGCGCGGAGGAGCATGGTGGGAACCAGAGCGGCGGTCGAAAATCGAGGGCAGGCACGGGGCCGGCGATGTGTACCAGATCCTTTGCAAAGGACACGGATTCTCCGCCGAGGGCGGCAGGAGATTAGTTCGCGTGTACCAATCGATCTTCACAGGAGGGGTATGTCCAGCTTCATCGGTCAAAGAGATGGATGGCACCTGTGACGTCTCGCTGCATACGTACTCGCCCTGCACAGCACGGGCTCCGGCTGGAGGCGACCTGTTGGCGTGCTCCGTACCAGAGGCAGCCTGTCCAGCGTCCCTGGCCGAGGTGACCGACGGCGCCTGGGGCTGCTTGAGCACGGTTCGCTTGTACCAGTCGTTCTGCACCGGGGGGGCGTACCCTGAGGGCGGTTCAAGTGCATTTTTTGTGTACCAATCGGTCTCCACGAGAGACCCGGCCGATGACGGAGGCGCGTTGCCGTACCCCGCGCCAGACGCAGAGTGCTTGACCTCGTTACCAACCAAAGGGAGAGACGGCGTACGAAGCGGCTCGGTCTTGGTTCCTTCGAACGCCGGTGCCAACGCCGACAGTACGCCGGGACGCGACCGAGTGGCCCCGAAACGCATCTGGACGGCCGCCTGATTGTGCGCCATGCCCGCTTGTGCCGCCTGTGCCGCATGGGCTACCTGTACCGCGTGTGCGCCCTGCTGGGCCGCTTGCCGTGCGTCGGGGCCGCTGCTGCCGGCTTGATGAGAAAGGGTTGCGGGCGGGGCAGGATAAGGGAAGCGGTCGGCGCCGGAGGCGATAGGGATGCTTTGAGCATGCCACGTGTGCGCCTGCGCGGGCCTCGGCGGATAGCAGGCGCCGGGAAGCATGGCAAAGTTCTGAGCTTGCCACTGGTGCTGGTGCGCTTGCGCGAAGCTCGGGTGGTAACCAGGGCTGGGGGGAATGTGAAAGTTCTGAGCTTGCCAGAGGTGTGCCTGTACGAGCCCCGGAGGATAGCCGGTGCCGGGGACGGTGGGGGTGACATGTTGTGCTTGCCACGGGATGACCTGTCCCGGCCCGATTTGCACGCCAGCGTGAGCGCCAATGCCTGTGCCGGCAGTCTGGGATTGTGCCCAATATTGGAAATCATTGACGCCAGAAGGATGGTAGTTCAAGTTCTGCTGCGGAGTGCGGGGTGGGAAAGTGAAAGCGGGTGTGCAACCGGGTGCGGCTGGAAAATATTGCGGAGGGCAAGGTGCAGGTGCGGATGGAGAGCGTTGGGGAGGAGGCACGACACCCCCTCCACCTTCGCTATTGGACCTGCGGCCTCGGCCTCGACTCCGGGTGCGTACATCGCTTTCGATAGGGAGCGACCTCGACTTTCCTGAAACCGCGAACGGGGCATTCGGAGTTTGCTGCTGTTCTGGCCTAGGCGGAAAATCGCGACCGTATCGAGCCTGGTCTCCGCCAACTGGGTCCAGCTCGCGGTTTGCAATGTCTCTAGCATCCTCCAGAATGGCGACCTTGGTTCGTAAGGCCGAGCCTGAGGTCAATCTGGGTCCCTTCACGTCCACCTCGGTCTGGGTGCCCGTTTGAGTGCTCTTGTCGCACTTCCTAGATCGAGCGGCCGGCCGCGGAGGTAGAGCTGACGAGGATGGAAAGCACATGCCACTTAGGGAGCGAGCGCATCGGTGCGCCGAGCCTGACAGCTTCGTCCATGTAACGGGCAGCGTCCCAAAGACCAACAGCGCGCCGCCAACGACCGGTTGCTCAGCCATAGTCGTCGAGCTCTCGTTGAGCGTAGCCGGAAATAAGCTTTCGCTGAAAATATGGAGTAAAAGTGGAACGGACAGACGTGGATGAGCCGGGAGACGCCAGGTCGCTGAACTCGACGTGCAATCCTATCGCGAACAAAGGACAAGGACTGACGACGAAAGATTCACCGCCGACCGAGCGTTCTGGCACTCGCTGTTCTTGTCGAGACCTATGCTCTGACGGTCGCTGATGTCAATGGCATTTACCTCGACGGACCAAAGACAGCGCCCAATGCCGACTAGGCAGCATATATGCTGCTTGCGCGAGTCGACTGCTTCCCGGCGCCTTGACTCCACACCCGATTTTCCTCCCTGCAGAGGACGAGCAGAGCGACAAGCCGTGCGTCCCGTCCGAGTATGAGAGCCGGCAGAGAGCGGAGTCTGAGCCGCCTGGGCGGGATCGAACACATTTTTCGAGGAATCAACAGTGTCAGGCGGGGTGGGGGAAAAGCCGAAAAGAGCGAGGGGTGCTGTGGTAGAGGGGCGAGGGCGGGGAGATATAGTTTTGAGGGTGTGTCGGAAGCCTGGACGGTTGACTGTCGCTGTGTCCGAACGTTCTCCCACACGGTCGGCCATGGAGGTCGAATGAGAGTGGAGGATGCTCGCGTTGGTGACCGGGCTAGCGACGTCGGCCCGAAGGTTAGCCTAGAGGTAAAGCAAAGACATGAACATGGCTGCGTTGGCAGCTGGAGGCGTACCAAGGCAACTGCGAACACGAAAACTGACCGGGGGGGCCTCGAGCGAAGGACGAGAGGCTGAAGCCATCTCGTATTCGAGGAAGAGGAGGAAGAAGCAAGACGCGGCTTCCTGCCGCGTCGGCAAAGCAAGCAAAGACGAGGAAGGTGCAAACTGGGCGGAGAAAAGCAAATGAAAATGTAAGTTGTCGGGGATGGAAAAGGGAAGGAAAGGGCGGAGCTGGTCAGGGGACGAGAAAAGTAGAGGCCGGGAGGTGAGCGTCCGTCGGGTTAACGGGTGCCTGTCGCGGTCGCCCCTTCCGAGGTCCAAGCATGGCCAGATGCGTGCCTGAAAGTGAGTCTAGCGGTCAAACTTCCAAAGGAAAGGAATAAAAAAATTACGAAGACAGATGAGAACGAGTGTCAAGAAGCCACCTATAGGCCGGTCATCAGCTTGACCCCTCCGGCTCGTCCATCGGGCGTACTGGGTGACACGGCTTTCCTGTACGCGTCCGCCTGGATTAGCACCGTCGATGGAAAGCAGGACGACCGAATGCTCGTGGGTCGAATGGAGCAGAAGGAACAGGCAGTCGACCGTCGTCGATGGTCGTCCGTCAGGTCAGGCACCGTGTCGATCAAAGCGGTGACCGCGTCGAGGCTATCAAAACCGAGCGGCGATGAGCGGACGAGAACGGGCGACCGACCGGGACATCCCGATCTAAATCGTCCGTCCTTGGCGGTCGGATGGCGGTGACTTTCTATCTCTCCCTCATCCTTCGCCGCTGCTCGATGCGCCTACGTGGTGGCGTCATCCACGTTTGCACCCTTTCGTTGTGAGTAGAAATGCAAAGTAAATGAAATGCAGCTCCGGCTATATGGCTTGCCGTGCTCCTCAACACGATGCCTTGCCTCAGCTCCCGTCCTCCCATTCCGCCCTGCAGCCATCGGGTACGCCGAAGACAAGAACCCTTCTCGCAATCGCAGCCCGCGAAAGTCCACAACCTCCCACCACCGCCATTGCTATTGCCACCTCTTCCTGCGACCTGCACTTCGCTCTCGCAGATGAGAGGGTGGCGGGATCTATCAGGCTACGCCGACGATCATTCCTCCTGGCGCTCGCCAGGCCATAGGGACAGACAGTCGAATTCCCCGGGCTACTGGGAGCGACGCGCAGGTAATGCCGGCTCGTGGAATGATCGAACAAGCCATGCAAATGGTCGGTACTCCTGGAGATCGCTGCACTCAGATGGCCACCGCGACTACCCGGACTACGAAGACGACAGACCAAAGCACGCAGACGGTCGCTCCGATTATATAAGCAGGGATGAGAGACAATCTCAGCGTCGCTCGTCGCCCTCGCTCACTTTCGACGACGTCCAACCGACGTGGGGAAACCGGTACTCGCCGACTTCAGCGCCCGCATTCGTCCGCAACATGCCCTCTCACGAGTACCTCTCCCTCACGTCCTCCGCCTGTCTCTCCCCGTGCCAAGTCGACGCCCGACCTAAACTCGTTGTCTTAGACCTCAACGGTACTTTGCTCCACCGCCCAAAGTCATCGGGCCGTTCACGGAGCATGCGTCCACAGAAGCGCCCGTACCTGGAAGAGTTTCTTCAATACCTCTTTTCAGTGAACGGTCGAACGCAGGCGGAGGTGGATAGCGAGGCCGAGGGTCCGAGTTCGGAGGAGAAGGAGATGAATACATCGGATCTTGACGTACTACCCTCGTCAACGGACAAAGGATTGAATCTTACTTTGCGCGGTTCGGGGGCCGACAGACAGCGCTTTCACGTGATCGTGTGGAGCAGCGCACAGCCGCACAACGTCGAGCTCATGCTGCGCGCCATCATGAGCGCGGAACAACGTGAGAGGTTGGTTGCCGTTTGGAGTCGGGATACGTTGGTGAGGAAGGAGTTGTTTTGTGAGTCGGTCGTCGTTGGTCGGTCGACTCGGACCTTTTCCCACTCTCTTCTCTCTTCTCATGCTCATTGGAGACTTGTGTCGTCCTGCGCAACGATACAGACCGCAAAACGCAATCCGTCAAAGACCTTCAAATAATCTGGAATGCGCTCAACACTGAAAACCTTTCCTCTATCTTCGCCGACGCCCGCGTTTCTTCCTCGTTCTCCCGACCTGACCGAGAACACCACCCTGTCAAGCCCGATCCCGCCTCAAACCCGGAATCAGCGCAGTTCTCGCTCTTTAACACCATCCTGTTGGACGATTCTCCCGATAAGGCTCATTTGCAGCCTTTCAACCATATCTGCGTGCCGGAGTATGATGCGAAGAAGGCGCGGGAGAGCGAGAAGTATTGGGCGGAGAGGTGGCGTGCGTCTTCACCTCCTGCTTCTACCCACCTTGGTAGTGCAACCGAACCGGACGACATGGACAGGGACGCCGACCACGGGGATGACGTGCTCCTCCAGGTGATCGGCGTGCTCGATTCCCTCCGCTCGCAGAGCAACGTCGCGGCGTGGATGCGCGCGGGCGGGCTCGAAGGGTTCGGCGGTAGGGAGATGGAGGAGACAAGAGCAGAAGAGCTGCGAGCTATCCAGCTCGGGCCGGATGAGGAGGCCAAGTTCGGGAGGGAGGAGGCGCACGGGAGGGATTGGGCGCTGGAGGGACGACGGGCTTTGCGGATGGCCGGTATTCCCATCCGTGGATTGAGGTGTGGTGGAAATAGATAAACGGGCCCCGGGAATGGGTTTGAGATTTGATTCTCGTGGCCCTTCTCTCTTCATCTTTGTCGATGAAGATTCTCTCGGACGAGTATACACGTGCACACTGCAATGGCAATGGTGATGCTTACTCTATACATATTCCACTTCGCGTGCGGAAACGCTACAGCCTCGCCGCAAGAGGTGCATTTCCTGTGGGATCTGGTGGCACGCTTTTCGGGCTGCGAAGAGGCTCCGTGATGCACGAAGGACCTGAGCAATCGGAGCGAGCTGTTAAAGAAGCGAGAAGAAACGGGACTTCAACAAGAAAGAGACCGTCTTCGACAGGGAGGGAAGATAAAACAGCAAGAAAAAACAAGAAAGAAACGGGCATTCAACAGGGAGGGAGGAAAAAACGGCAGGAAGAAACGGTTTTCAGCAATGTCGTTGAAGACCTTTTCTTTCTTGTTGAAGACACTTTCTCCTTGTTTTTCATCTCGTTAATCTACCTTCACTCATTCTCCGTCCATGCCTTTCCATTTTGCCTCGTGGCACGACATTTGTGGAAAATCGTTTCTCCCCGCCGTTTTCTCCTCCCTCCCTACTTCCTTGTTTTTTCTTGCTGCTTCATCTTCCCTCCCCGCACCACCACCAACGTCACCGAGAGCGTCGTCGTCGCCGTCCCCGTCGACGGCCCCGTTTGGGCCGAACAGCTCCGCCCCGACCTCGTCTCCTTCTCCATCGAGAACGACCGCTGGCCCGACTGGGTCGGCAACTCGGCGTCCGGCAGGAACAACTTCACCACCCAAGCCCTCACCAACCTCGCCCAGCTCACCGGCAAGCCGCCTCACATCCGCGTCGGCGCCGACTCGGACGACCGCACGCTCATCGATCCCAACCTGCCCACGACGGATGGCCCGGAGGTGGGCCTCTTCCCCCCGTCCACAGCCGTCACGCCCTTCCCAGAGGCCACCAATGACACCACCCGCGGCCCCGACTTCTACGCCCTCTCCGCCCACCTCCTCGAATCAGTGGAGGAAGATTAGCGAGATGAAAAACAAGGAAAAAAGGGCCTTCAACAAGAAAGCAACGGGTCTTCAACGGAGAGGGAAGATAAAGCAGCGAGAAGAAAAGGGTCTTCAACAATGTTTCCATGTCAGAAGCAGGGTCCTCTATCTTTCCACTCCGACTGGTAGTCTCGTTCTATTTTCCCGCCGGATTTCGGCCTTGGTGACAAACGACGGAGTCATTCATCCACCCAGGCAGGTCAGTCAGCCAGCAAGAACTTTCAACGCCATGCAAAAGTTACCTACAGCTGTGCCTCTCCACACGCACCCGCTCTACCGCCCGGCTGCCTCTCCGCCGCCGGGCTGTCCACCCCTCATGCCCGGCATTCTTTGTCTCGCAATCTCCGCTCCAGGCCTCAGCGTCCCCCTTCCATTCGCCTCCGCGCCGGCCGCGCCGGCAGCGCCACCTGAATCGCTGGTGATGCCCCTCCCGAAGGCGGGGAAATTCCTCCGATTGAGCAAGAGCCCCTTCAGGGCCCTGATCTCTGCTCTGATCTTGGCTGTCGAAACGATCTCCCCCTCGCCATCGCCTGAAGCCTTGCCAGCGGAAGGAGCGGAAGGAGCGGCCCAGGGATTGTGGAATGCGCTGACACCGCCGGCGCCCGCAGCGTCGCGGAGGGAGGAGGCGAGGGTGTCGGAGGCGAGGAAGTGTTGGGATGAGATGTAGCTTTCGAGGTTGACAAGAGAGTCGAAAAGCTTCGTCTTCGGTTCCAATGAGGGGGAGGAAGAGGAGGCGGCGAGAGGGAAGCCGAATTCATCTAGACCTTCCCTTCTCCTCCTCTCCTCTCCCTCATCTTCTTGTTGTCGAGAAGCATGGCCTTCGGGGCTGCCTTGACGCAGTGCGGCAACGAGGCCGGAAAGCGAGGCGCGCCAGCTATGGAGGATGTCGATCGGCGCCCTCTCCGTCGTTCCGGGATCGATTACGTCTGTCTCGGAAGCCTGCCCTCCGTCTTTCCCATCCGCATCTCGTGCATCCACTTCCCTCTCCTCCTCACCCTCAGACGCACCTGCTTTCGCTTTCACTTCAGCCGTCTTACTCTCGTCGCGCTCTTGCCCCCGCTCCTCCTGCTCGACACTCCCCGCCTCCGTCTCCACCCTCTCGTAAGCTTTCTCAACCTCCTTGGCCACGTCCAGAGGCGTCATCCCCAGATTTCCTCTAGGTGTCCCAGGCTCCGAAGCCTCCTCGTCCGTGACCCACTCATCTTCCTCCTCTTCGTCGCCTAACCGCCAGCGGACGCGCTTCATTGGCTTCGTCGAACCGCCAAAGGCGTTTTGAGTACCGCTCAGTCCGCCTGGTTTGGCAAGGCAGCCGAGACGCGGACGGGCACCGTCGTGAGGTTTCCGCAAAGCCCGTTCCTCTTCTTCGGATTTTTTGGCTGCCGCGGCCGCGGCTGCCGCCGCTGTCGCCTCAGGGGAAAGGGAAGACAGACCACTGTAGCGAAGGTCGCGGATCGTGCTGAGGATGCGGTTGTAGAGAGAGGAATGGTGGGTGAGCAGGGAGAGCCGGGCAAGGAGGGACTTGTCCAGGAAAGGGAGGAAGAGGGCCTTGAGAATTGGAATCGACGACGGGCGAAGGTGGGAAGGAAAGATGCAGAAAACCGAGATTCAAGAATTCAGGACCTTATGCAAGAGATCGCTTATATTGCTGCCCCGCTGAGTGCGCGAAAGCATGCGCAATCGAAAGAGGTAGCTCACCTTCCACCCGAGAGTGCCCATCATACTGAATCCACCTAGAAGGACAAGAGTGAAGCAGAGGCGCCTGAAGAAGCTCAGCAACGTCTGATAGCGCGAAGGCGGCGGCGGCGGCGGCGGCGGAGGAGGAGCGTAGAGAGCAAGAGGGGAGCGAGAATAGGTGCGATATGGGACAGGGGGTGCGGAGGCCGGGGCCTGAAGGCAAAAGTAATTTCGAGTTGACGAGGTCAGCCTGGCGCCAGCCGTGTCATTCGCGCTCTCGTCGGTTCAAGTAGGAAAAAGCGATACGAAGGTCTCACCGGTGACGGCTGAACCTCCACCGCACCTGCTACCCCTTCCCATGTCGGCCAAACCTCGTCCTCTCTGGCAGCACTGGAAGAGCTCTCGGCAGCGGATCTCCTAAGGGAAGTCCCACTGGCGCTCCTCCTAAAAGCCTCGTCTATATCTGACTCCGTAAGACCCTTGCGCCTGAGAAACTCGCGTTTGCGCTCGTCGTCGGTCCATATAGTCGCTGTCGGGGAAGGCGAACTCGGGTTCGCTGTTGGAGCTCGAAAAGGCGAAGAGGTAGAAGGGGTGTTGGACAGAAAGCGAACTGCATGTTCCAGGAGCTGTTGGCGCTTCTCTTGCTCTTGAAGGGAGTGCGAGGAGGCGTGATGAAAGCCGCCAGGCGTAGGTAGGAAGTCCTCTGGTCGCGGGGCCCCGAAGAAGAGCGGCGAGCTTGATGATGGTGATTGCTGGGCGTCGGACATGGCGGCTGGTGCTACAAAATAAGGGTCGCCCTGCACTGCGCTGGGCAGCTCAAGCAAGCGAGCAGCAGGCGATACCAAGAAGATGAGGGTCTGCCCGAGCCAGCACTCCTCGTCGTCCGTTAGTGGGCACGACTTGGCTCGTGATAGCAATAGAGAGCGCTCTCGCCGCAGCGCCGGCTCGCGATCGGGCTTGGTTAGGGTTGCGCTGATGGACGGCGATGGGCGGCGATCGTTTCCATGGATGCCGGACGGCCGGGTTGGCGGCGAGGTACGTGGAGACATCAAGGTGTTCTCCATCCCAGCCTCGCCTTGACCTTCCTTCCCTCTCCTTCTTCCACGACGACGGTAAACGACGGCGGCGACGACGGGAGCACTGTGTGAGATTGACCGAGGTTGATTTTTCCCAGAACTGAAGACCCAGTCATGGCAGGCGGTGCGAGTACGAGTGAGTAGAAGTTGACGCGGTCGCACCGACGAGACGATCCCGCCGACCAGCCAGCGTGATGCTGATGCCTCCCCCGCTCTCCCCGCCATGCCTGCTTTCTTTTGCAGCTTCTTCCCTTGTGCTCACTCCCACTGAGCGCACGGCATACTCTTACCTTTTCAAGCTTGCTGACAAGGACAACGTCGGCGTGCTCACCGGTGATGCCGCCGTCAAGTTCTTCGCCGGCTCAGGCCTGCCCCCGCACACCCTCGGCGAGATATGGGCCATCGCCGACGTAGAGAACAACGGATTTTTAACCCAGCAGAGCTTTAGCGTTGCTCTGAGGCTTATTGGTCATGCCCAGAAAGGAGAGGCAATCGGCATGGACACGATAGGCCGACGTAAGTCGCAATCTAATGGCGTAGGCAACGTACTGTCTGATAACATAGCGCATGCTCATTCTCACTTCCTTGCCACTTATCGTCTCTGTCACCAACACTGTTATTCGCCTTCAGCCGGCCCTCTGCCCACGTTCGAGGGCGTGACGATACCTGGCCTCCCCAGCGGTGGTGCGCCTTCCATCAATACGCGTCCTGGGGCCACTGTCCCCATCTCCATCTCTCCCGAGGATAGAGCGAGGTACACGCGTATCTTTGCCACCAGCGGGCCTCATAACGGTTTGCTGGACGGTAAGTGCTTTATATGTTCATGTTCGGCTGGCAGGCTGGGAGGCGATCTGACGTGGCTTCTCGCGGCCGACGTTCTTAGGTGACAAGGCTAAGGACATCTTCGTCAAATCCAAGCTTCCCTTTGAGAAGCTCGGCGCCATCTGGAACTTGGCCGACACCAAAACGCGCGGTGCTCTCGACCTTACTGACTTCATCATCGGTGAGCTTGGCCTTCCTGCGCGTCTGCCCATTGAGCACGTCACGGCCTGTTCTCTCGCTTGTATGGTTTCCTCTGAATTGCAACGCTTTTCTGCCCGCGTTCAGCTATGTACTTCATTCAAGGCACAATGTCGGGCACGAACTCTACCATACCTGCCACCCTTCCTCCGGGCCTTTACGAAGCTGCCGCCGGCCGTTCTGGCAGTTCATCTGGTCCTCACTCTCCAATCCCTACCCAATTTACTGGTGGCTCCGCGTCCGGCGGCATGCGCCCTCCCGCTTCGCCATTGCAGGCTAACCTCACTGGTGTAGGGGTCCCGGGCCAAACAGGAACGCCTCTTTCTCCTTCTGCCCTCGGGCCAGTAGCCGCGGCGGCAATGGCGACGGGAGGCAAGACGTGGGACATCGCCCCAGCGGAGAAGGCCAAGGCGGACGGTTTCTTCGACATGCTTGATAAGGATAAGAGGGGCATTCTCGAAGGCCAGATCGTCGTGCCATTCCTCTTGCAGAGCAAACTGCCGGAGGCGGTATTGGCGCAGATTTGGTGAGTCAAAGAGTCCATTGGCCTATTTTGGCCTGGACGTTACTTCAATGCCAGAGTTAAGAGGAGGGAGGCGCTGACAGATCATCTTTCCGCACATCACCCTCCACATTATAGGGACTTAGCCGACATCAGGCAAGCTGGCCAGCTCACCCGAGACGAATTTGCTGTGGCGATGCATCTCATTAATGACAAGCTCTCTGGGAAGGAGCTCCCTGCCACGCTCCCGGCGGGTCTCGTCCCGCCTAGCCTCAGGGGAGCCCAACCTGATGCGCCCAAACGTGAGTCAACAAAGCTCCAGGATGGACAATGTGGAACAAAGGCAGTTTCGGCGACAGACTGACTGGATTACGTCTTGCCAATTTTGCGTTCGATAGCTTCGGAGACTCAACAGGATCTCTTCTCGTTGATGGACGATGACCTCCCTCCGTCGTCGGTTCCAGCGTCCGCTTCCTCTTTTGGTCCAACCCCGGCGGCCTCGTCTACGGCCTTCCAGCCCTCCTCTTCACCTGCCGCGGCTGCACGGGCGGCACCGAGCGCTCTGGGTCCCAGCCCTTTCGGCTCTGACTTCAGTCCAGCTCCCTCCGCGATGCCGGCGACGGGGACCAAAGATCTGCTCAGCGATGACGAAGAGGAACCACCGAAGGCGGGCGTGGCCGGGGCGACCAGCAAGGCTCCGTTGAGCGACGACGGTGCCGAGATCGGCAACAAGCGGAACCAACTCGCCTCTACGGAAAAAGCCCTCTCGGATCTCCGTAACAGGCGGACCGAGTTGGAGAGCACCGTCGCCGCTAGGTCCGCTCAACGTCACGAGCTCGAAGTAAGGCTCTCGCAGTCTCGGGCTGCATATGACACGGAGAGCAAGACAGCCAAGGACCTGCAGGAGCGTGCCGCTCAGAACTCTGCCGAGATCGGGAAGTTGCGCGAGGAGCTCATTCGTGCGGAGAGCGAGCTTTCGGCTTTGAGGTTGGAGAAGAGTGAGATCGAGCAGGGGCTGCTGAAGGACAAGGAGGATATCAGGGACATGAAGCGGAAGATGGTGAGCGTGGAAGACGAGACCAAGGCGCTAAGGGTAAACCTGGAGAAGATCAAGAAGGATGCTAGGCAGCAGAGGGGTCTTGTCGCCATCACCAAAAAGCAGCTCAGTACGGCTGAGACGGAGAAGGATAAGGCCAAGGCGGCTATCTCGGAGGCACAGGCAGCCGTCGCAGCGGGAGGCGATGTGGAGCAAGAGTCTCCCGCAGGCGGTGCCGCGAGCGGCGTAGGCGCTCCTGAAAGGGCGTTGAGCCCCGCCCTCAGCGACACCAGCCGCAAGAGCACCAATCCCTTTGAGCGGCTCACTGCTACTCACTCCGACTCCACCTCTCCCGCCCCCACCGCCTCATCTAACCCTTCTCTCGATGCTGCCGCAGCTCTCGGCGCTGCTGGTGGAGCGGCCATCGGCCTTGGCGCAGCGTCCGCGACCGCCCACGCTGAAAAGGGGACAGGTGAAGGGCAGTCCAATTTCGCGGATCCCTTCGGTATGTCTTCTTCTGCCGCCTCTATCGTACCGGCTGCCACCGGCTCGTCCGCTTTTGACGACGCTTTCGTGCCGCATACGAGTGCGTCTTCGGCTGCGCCGGCGCCTATTCTGACGGCATCTCCGCAAGAGGAATCTGTGGGCGCCGGGGGTGGCGGATTCGGCGACGCGTTTGGACCAAAGACGACTACTGGTGATGGGGGTGCTGCCGGAAGCGACTTCGACCACACCGGTTTTGATGACGACTTTGACTCGTCTTTCACCCCTGTTGCTTCGCAGGGAAAGCAGGAGGAGGGCGCTGGCATTTCTCAGGACACCCTGAAGGGAGGCGCTTTTGACGATGCGTTCAAGGAGTTGGATGAGCCGCAGAGGGCTACGACTGAGGCCACTGCTGTTCCTGCCACTGCCCCTAAGCGAGAAGAGAGCGAAGGTGACGAGGACTCAGACACCAGCAGTGATGACGAGGATGAGGGCCCAGAGGACATCACTGGGACCAGGGACTCGTTGGGAGGTGGTGATCAAGCAGAGGCAGGACCGTCCTCATCGTCCGGTGCAACCGTTTTGGCCCCTCACAAGAGTCTGTCGGAGATCGAGACCAAATTTCCCCCGTTGGAAGACGTCGGTGCGGCCCCCCATTCGGCCGTGGCGCCCTCCACCGCTACGACGGCCACTTTCCACGATGCCTCTAGCGACACTCCCGTTGATTCCCATTTCACCGACGGAGGCGCGCAAGATCGTTCCGGGACGGCCGTCTCTTCGTCCTCTGGTCCGCAAAGGAGGGCTCCTCCGCCCGTACCTCCTCCACGCGGTGCGAGTAGCAGCAGCGCCAGCACGGCGCAGAGTCCCCCGCCGGCGACTGTGTCGCTTGCGAACAGGGACGAGAGTCCGTTCGGAACGGGCTTTGCGCCCGTCGGCCCGACTTCTACTGCTTCTCCTCTTCCCACTACAGGCGAAATTGCAAACGTTCCACCGAAATCGGCAACTGTTCCCGCTCCTGGAGACTCGGCCTCGCCGTCCCAAGACGACTTCGACTCTGCCTTCGAAGATCTCGGCGCCGCAGATGTTGCACCTACCGAAGGCGCCCATACCTCTTCCGTCTCCGATACTGGCGCGACCGGCGTGAATGACTTCGACGATGCGACGTTCAATGACGACGACTTCAACTTTGTGCCCTCCTTCGATACTCCGTCCGCCGCCCCCGCGGCTGCCGACACTAGTACTAGCGGTGCAGGCACGGAAGCGTCTTTGCCTGGGGCGTTTGACGGCTTCGATGATGCCTTCCGACCGTCTCATGATACATCGCACAGCTCCGGCACCGGCGCGAATGCGGGCGTGGGTGAAGGACGTGTGGCTGGTGCGACGGGAGGCTCGAACGCCGATAGTTTGGCCTTATCGTTCGACGACGCTTTCGGTCCTACCGCCGGCACTTCTTCCTCCGCGTCTGGTACTGGCCCCGCCTCGACCGTAGCACCTGCACCTCAAGCACCGCAAGAGACGAAGGCGCAATCGCCCGCTCCATCACCAGCGCTAGAGGACGACGCTGGACCGGTCCGACAGCTCTGCGGGATGGGTTTCAGCAGGCAACAGGCTATCGACGCGCTGGAGAAGACCAACTACAACGTGCAAAAGGCGCTAAATCAACTGCTTGGGTGATCGGTGACCGGGAGGTGGAATGATTGGAGATGGGGCGGGAAGAAGAGGAGAGGTGAGGGAAAGAGAGCGCGTCTCCCTCCAACGACTGGGCATTTGCCCACCTCGTTACCGCCTGTGCGGGCAAGATGCGCTTGGTCCGCTGCTATCAAAGCACCGCCAAAGGTCATTCCTTTATCTCTGGCGCTAACCCTCTGTCCGAAGACAGGGAAAGACACGCCGTCCGCTCTTTACATTCATCTTTTCGCCGTCTTGTAGGGCTTTTTTGTCGCTTCTGTCTATCTTGTCCCTCCTTTCCTTTTTTTCATTCTTCCTCGCTCACCTTTTTCATTTTTTCATTCCTTTCCCAAGGCCTCATCGCGTTCCTTTTCGCTCCCTCCTTTCCCTGTGAACGACTTTCGCTTTTCGCTAGCTTCCACTCGCTGTCCTTTCATTCGCCCGCTTCGTTCCCGAATCGAAGAACCCGCTCTCCACGTGACTGAATTAGTGTCACCCCGGTCGATCGGACGGAAAGCTGCTTTGTTCCATAGACGACGAACAGTGGATACAATCCACGCACGAACGTTCTAAAAAGGTGGGATGAGGTGCAATGCAATTATGTCGTCTAACAAGCTCCTTGCCCATCCACCGCAGCTTCTGTTCTCCTAAATCCGGTCGTCAACGTCTCAGTTGGTCTACCTAAGTACCACCGACCGCGGCTGTCGACTATGATGCTGCGGCGCCGAGGCCTGGCACTAAACCAAAGCCTTTGGGTCGCTTTCCCGCGCTCTCGGGCGCCACCTCAGAGTGGCCGAGCGGCGGAGGAACATAGTGGGTGGACGTCTGGGACGCAGTGGAAGCGACGCCGACACCTCCCGAGTCAAGCTCGAGCGTGGAGGAAGGCAGGACAAGCGAGTCGTTCTGAACTAGGTAAAGCCTCCTAAGCGCATCTTCGGCGGCCCTGAACTCCGCCATCTTAATGCTGCTCCCATACCCTTCGCCGAGCTTGAACCGTCCCGAGAAGACCCCGACAACGAATACGGGGGAGATGGAAAGTCGGCCGGTCTCCTTGAGCAGCCTGGACACGACATCAGGCTTGTTGTATTTCTTGACGGTCGTAGAAAGGACGTGTTTTGGGTTTGCAAATTTTATCAGAGGTGGGAGGTCGACGGTGCGAGAGAGGAAGAAGGAATGGGCGAAGCGCCGAGAAGCGCCGAGACCCTGTTCCAAAACGGGGGAATTAAAGAAAATGGTGTCAGGGCGATTCTCCCTTAGATGAAGCAGAGATGGGAACAGTCACCGACCTTTTCCTGATGCACGGCCCCTAGAATAGCCCGAATGACGCTAGCCATCGCGTCCTGAAACCTAGCCTGCTTTCCCTTCTTACTTCCACCCAAATCCAACGTCTCCCCCGCCGCCTCCCTCCTCCACCTAAGCACAGCCTGTCCACCCACTTCTCTCGCCACGTCCGCACACGTCAAGGGGCCCACGAACGCCGACACGGCTGCCTTAAGGACTCGCGTGGGAAGATGGGGATACTTGATGTGGAGGTGCTCCGTCGCAAAGAGACCCAGGAGGGAGTTGCCGAGCGTGGCCAAGGCGGCGTTATCCGACCGGTCATCGTCTTCCGTCACGGGCAGTTGTTCCTCTCCAGATGCCGCCGCGCCAGGGCCACGCCAATAGGAAGGATGAGTCGCAGCACTTCGAAGAAGACGCAGCCGTCTCCTTCTCGTGCCTTCATCGTCGCCAGGTCCAATGAGGCCCACCCTCGCTGCGAGTGCAGCGAGCGCCGCGTCCGCGACCGGTCTTCGGAGGTAGTACTCAGCCGGGTTTTCTCGGGCGAGGTCTGGAAGGGCGAGATTTGGTCGCGGATGGCCGAGTTGTGCTTGGCCTCGCACAGGAGAAGGGTTTCCTTGCGGGGAAGAGGAAGCACTACGGGTGGAGGTGGTGGAGAGGAGTCGACGACGTGGTGCATGGAAGGGGACCGGCGTCGGTCGTAGGCCGGTGCTGCAGCAAGCAGCGGCAGACCTCGCCGCCATGCGAGCGTTGGACGCAGAACGCGAACAGGCCATTCGGTCCACAACGAGGCTTTACTGCCAGCTGTGAGTTGAGGGGGAGGAGAAAGAGTGCGAGCCGGGCCTCGTCGTAGTCGTGCCGTCGTCGCTCGTCGTGTGAATGCCCGTCTAATGGACCAACTCTCCGACCGGATTTCTTCTTGAGGGACGGAACGCGTGGGAACTGCCGCAGTCCGTGCAAGCTGCGGCAAGTGATCGGCGCGCTCGAGGTCTTCATGCCTGCTGAGACGGTGACGTCCTAACTCCTGCTCATCAGAAGCGCTCGCCAGATCTTTATCCTGCTCTGCGCCCAGGAATTGAACGCCGCATGGCCCGACCAAACGTAGTCCCCGCCACCGGGGCACCGACGCAGGCCCAATTAGCAGCCGCCCAGCAGCAGCGTCAACACGCAGCCGCCATGGCCGCGTCCGCCCAGCAGCCCCAGGCCCATGCTCAACCGGGCCAACAAGGGCAGCAGGCTCCAACACAGCATCAGGAGGCGCTGTCGGTCATCCTTGTCACGGCAGGGTATGACCACACGATTCGTTTCTGGGAGGCCTGGTCTGGCATTTGCTCTCGCACGATCCAGCACCCGGACTCACAGGTTAACCGATTGGCCATCAGCCCTGATAAGCGATTTCTCGCGGCCGCTGGGCATCAGCACGTCAGGCTGTTTGATATAAATTTCGGCAATTCTAATCCTGTGGGTGAAGCTTTCGGAAGTTCGATGCTGTAAACTGCGCTGGCTGGCTAACGTATTTTGCCCAATTCCCGCCGATCCACTCATCTACCTCATGTCGGCCTGCGCTTGCCCACCTTGCCAGGTAGCCAACTTCGAAGGCCACAAGGGTAACGTGACCTCTGTGGCTTTTCATTGCGATGGGAAATGGGTCGTCACCGGCTCTGAGGATGGAACTTTGAAGATTTGGGATACGAGGTGCGTCGATGC
Organism: Peribolospora baueri; assembly: GCA_029717555.1. Taxonomy (NCBI): domain Eukaryota; kingdom Fungi; phylum Basidiomycota; class Peribolosporomycetes; order Peribolosporales; family Peribolosporaceae; genus Peribolospora; species Peribolospora baueri. The sequence continues at coordinate 38,125 of JAMDHS010000075.1, read as the reverse complement.
ACATCTCCGCTTGTCCTCCGTCCCCCCGTTTCCTCCTTTCATTCCTCACCCGCCTAATATCTCACTCATCGTATGACCAGGACATCCCGAGTGCAACGAAATTATGACCACCGTTCTCCCGTCAACGACGTAGTCATCCATCCAAATCAGGGCGAGCTGGTCTCGTGTGATCAGGGTGGGAGCATCAAGATTTGGGATCTGGGAGAGAATAGCTGTACGCATGAGTTGGTACGTTTTTGAGTTCGTCGAATTGATGACAGACGTTTCTGTCTCGCTAATTTGGGACATGATTCTTCTTGCACTGTTTCTGTTCAGGTTCCGGAGGAAGAGGTGCCGATTCGATCAGTCACCGTCGCCTCAGACGGCTCTTGCCTCGTGGCAGGGAACAACAAGGTGACCTCCATCTATCTTCACTATTCCTGGCAGAGCAATCTATGCAGGCTCGATTTGCTCACCCGTCCGACCCCATCCTTCCGTCCTTTCCTTTCTTTTCTCGTTATTCTTCTGGCCTGCACCTTGCCATTGCCGCACCAATCAGGGCAACTGCTACGTCTGGCGAATACAGAACGGCAAGGACTTCACGGATCTGCAACCGATTACCAAGTTCCAGGCTCACACCAATTATCTCACCAAAGCTTTGCTTAGTCCTGATGTTAAGTGCGTCTAGCCTTGCTGTTCTTTGTCCCTTCTCTCAAAAATGCGCAGTCTTCAAATTCCGCCGCTGAGACCACTCATTTACATTTATTCTCCCACCTCTTCGCTCGTCCCTCCTTGCCCCTCTGCTCTGCCTTTGACATGCTATCTCCCGACGCTGGTATAGATACTTAGCGACCTGCTCAGCAGATACCACCGTCAAGATCTGGTCCACAGACAACTACGAGTTCAAGCTCGATAAGCTCCTTCAAGGTCACCAGCGATGGGTGTGGGATGCTGCGTTCAGCGCCGATTCGGCCTATCTGGTCACTGGTGGGTCTGGTCTTTTGGACGATCGAGAGGCGAACATGGCCAGATCATTTGTCCGCGCTTTGGTTTCCGCACGTGGCTTACCGGTTCCCGCTCGCCTCTCCCTTCCTCGCCCTCAGCCTCATCCGACCACGTCGCTCGACTATGGGAGCTGTCCAGCGGGGAAACGGTGCGCCAATACAACGGCCACCACAAGGCCGCCGTCGCTGTCGCGCTCAATGACATCAATCTGGCTTGACGGACGCGAGCATGAACTAGCACGCCACGGCAGGGGATGACGGGGTAGGGAAGGGGTAGAGATGGGGCTGTCGGCGGGACAGCACTCGCCTCGCAGATTTAGTGCTAAAGGGCGAAAGAGTGTACGATAGGAACGATGAATGGCAGCCCACGGACGAATTCCGTCCCGAAATCCCCTCTTCTGTCTTTCCGTCCCTCGAGTTTCGGCTCACTCTCCATTTCGGCGCGAGGTCTCTTCAGGTCGTTAAATGTCGGACAGGGGATGATGGGCAAAGGAATATAGGGCCAGATGGCGGACGGGGCTTGGGGAAGACGGACGGCAGCTTCTGGGCAAAGAGCTCTCTCCTCTGCGCGTGCGGGACGCGAGAGACGACCAGCTCTGTACGAGATGCTATTCTCACCTGCCCACCGACGTGCCAAACCTCGGACGGGTGCTTCTACTTACACACCCTCTCTACATCTACAATGATTGAATCATGCGGCATTGGATTGGAATTGTGTAGGACTTGACTGGATGCCAAAGTGGGTATGATACAATGTCTACAAACGATATTGCGCCTTTGACGTCTCGGTGGAGACTCGCTGAATGCGAATGGGACGGCGGTTCTGATGAATCGGTAATTCTACGGAGAGGCGGGCGGATGAGGAATGACTGATCGACGGGGTGACACAGGATGAGAAAAAAGTAGACGAGACGGACAGGTGCCGATTCGAGGTATGCATGTGAGAAGACGAGAAACCGAGATAAATGGGAAACAGAACGAGATTTGTGAGCGCGTCAAACGACCTGTGCAGGCGGGACTGTTGCTGGTGCATGACGGATCGGAAGGAACAAAGACGAGAGAAGAGTGATGCCGTGGGTACGTTGCGAGTCGGAGCGAGATCAGCGCAGTGAGGACCGCGGGCGGTTACGAGAGCTCATGAAGGAGCGAGGCGAAAGAGTCCCTCAAGCGCGACAGCATTCGGTCATCCAACAGCTCATCTTTTCCTGCGCCGCAAGCCGCCGCGTCGCCTTCGCCCTCGGCCTCGTCAGCCTCTTTGCGCTCCTTCTTTCGTGCGCCAACGGAGCCTTGCGTGCCCACTCCGCCCGTCGCCTTGCGTCTACCCTTTTTGCCTTTATTTTTCCGCGTCTTTTGGACGGCGACGCGTCCGAGCTGAGACCTGCAAGTCGATCCAGACGGCAAAGAGTGCTGTGCAGGGACGAAAGCGAAACTGCCACGATGGCTCCAGAGCACGTTTCCCGCCACAGTGATAGTGGCGCTGTTCGACGAGAAGCGGTGGGGACCCGTTGGGTAGGAGTACGGCTGCGGTGTGGGTTCGACAAGGCCCGATCGGAGTCTGGGCTTGGACGTCGGGCAAGGGGGGTATGGCTGGAAGAAAACCGGGTCAAACTGGGCAAACTTCCACAACCCTCCAAGCGCGCTGACATCGACGGCTCTTATGTGCCAACTCAAGCGCTCTGCGAGCGTCGGAATGCGAGGAGGCAAGTGCGGATGCCACTCCGCCGGGGCTTTGTAGCGAGCATTTCCGAACCAGCCAACGGGAGGTTTGTGTTCGCGCATCCACATCATGATCTCGGTGTTGAGGTACTTCTTGTAGTGGACGAAACAGTGCACGGGCGCCCAGAGATAGTCGAGTCGAGGAGACACCTTTCCCGGTGTCGTTTTCTGTCCACCCTCGACGGAGGTCGACTTTGCGACCGCCACCTCACCCGCCTTGACCTTTTTCTCCGTTATAACGCAGCCACGGCTTGCATCGTCCCACGTCCACCTCCAGTCCTTATCCAAAACCACGATAGCCCACCCCGTGGCGCCGCACTGCTGCACCCAAGCGCGATATCCAGCACGCAACTCGGCCTGTCCCTCGTTCCTCGGGCGAAAGTCCTTCCAAACCAAGTACTGGTAGTCCAGTCCCGCCTCGCCGGAATTGGGCGGTAGGTGGAAGAGGCTCTCGAGCGCCTGCGGTCGGTGCACGCTCCCGGGCTCCGGAGCGAGGAGGAGACGGGAGAGATCGGCGATGCGCTCGGCGCCCGATGGCGGATTGCCCAAGGCGGGTGCAGGTGTGGGTGGGATGGAGGCGTGGAGCTGCGATACCATTGATCCGTTTCCCTGATCTGAGTCTTCTTTCTGCGCTGACTCCGTCCTCTGTGGCCGGATGTGGTCCGGGACTAGCTGCAGAATGTTCTCCCCTATGAGGTGCCTCAGTGCGTGGGCAGCGACGTCGTCTGCGGTGCCCCTGGTCAGCTCCGCAACCTCGGGTCGATTCATGGCCAGTGGATCGACGGGGACGGTAGCCGCGGCAGTTTTACATCTGGAGGTATTTGCAGGAAGCATGGAGATAATTTCCGCCACGAGCAGCTGCATCGGCTCGGAGATATCGTCCAGTATTTCATCGGCGGAGAGGCAAAATCGTAACGGATGGCGGGCGGCGAAGGAGTAGAGCTTTCCAGTGAGAAAGACGGCGATGTCATAGTCGCTGGAAGAGGGCTTTACTTTTGCCGGGAGGTCCGGGTGAGGAGCAGGATCGGAACCTTCGAGAAGGCGGCGGATGCCGCGGCCGACGAGGCGAACCAGCGTGTCATACGCCTTGTCGCTTTCCCCGTACACCAAAAATAAGTCGCCGACGTCTAGCAATGTGACCTCGTCGGCGGGGAAGGCTTCGATGCCGGTCAGAGACGCGATGAGGGAGCCGAGCTCCTTTAACCAGTAAGACCCGATCTCGGGTGGCACAATGAATGTCTGTGCGCTCCTCGGCCGTGCGCGGCCCTTGCCCTTATCGCATACTGAAGGGCCATATATTGTCCTGAGTTTCCTGAATGCCTCGCCGGAGCGGTCGGCGCGCACGGCGCGTGAGACGAGGTGGCGAAGTGCTTCGACGGTGGTATGCTTGGCGAGAGAAGAGAAAGCGGCGCGCTCGGCCGGAAGAAGGCCGCCCATGGACGCGGGATGGCCTCGATTATGGCTTGCGTCGTCCAATTCGGGCGCGCTTGATCCTGGCTCATCTTCCCGGATGGGAGGAAGTGAGCAAGATGATGGTGTGGTTGCGTCGATGATAGACCCTAGCAGGAATGGACGAAGTTGTATTTAGACTTCAACCGGTCGGCGCACTCTCTTTAGACAAGCGGCATCGACGATAAAACTCACTCTCATCTTGAGTTCGAACGCCCACACTAGATAAGCCGTCTTCACCCATCAGGCCGGGAGAGCGCGTTAACTTGTCAGAGTCGACAGGGCGGCTGGAGGGTTCCGGAATGAGCACGTCCGGTCGTACCGAAATCGAGGGGGTCGGCGCAATGGTCTTAGTGCAGTCGGGGTGGCTGTATGCGCCCTTCTCCTCGTCATCGGTGACATTCGAGGGCGTTGATGCGTGAGAAAGGACTTGCTCTGGGCTCGCAGGCCGGCACTCTCCGCTAGTGCGCTCTGACGAGCGCTGAAGAGGGGCGAAACTAGGGAGCACAGGTACGCAAATGCCCAGGGAAGGGGGAGGATCTTGAGAGAACGGGTAGGAGCGAGGAATGGTCGGGGAGACATTCATAGAGAGGGGCCTGTGATCGGAGCGGGGAAAATCGACAGCGCCCCCGTCGTCCAGACTAGCCTCTGCTGGTAAGGGGCCAACCTGATGACCTTGGTGTGCTTCGTTCGCGGGAGCTGGCTGCTGGGTCGGAATATTGAAACCAACGCGCTCGCGTCCGTCGAGATTACAAACAGCACTGAAAGCGTCGCTGTCGGCCACTTTAGCATGTAATGTGTCAGAAGCGTCGATCGGGCCGGCCTGAGCCGTGAGCAGGTCGAGGAAGCGCCACTTGTCGACAGAAGGCGCCGCGAGGACGCGGTCGAAGAGCTTGACGATGGAGGCAAAGGTCGCGGGAGGCTTTTCTTGGCCGGCGGCGGCGGCCATGTTCGGCGTCGGCACCGCCGCCGAAACGTGAAGGACAAAAGAATGGGGGAGTCGAAGCGAGATCAATGATGCGCGGAAGGGCGGCCAGATTGGGCACCGCGCCTGAGCTGTGCGGAGGAGAAAGTAGGAGGGAAGGTGAGAGGAAAAGTATCCGACAAAGAGGATGTCAGGCTCGCTTGCGGAAAAGGGCCGGATACAAGCAAGGAAAAGGAGGCAAAGAATGAGGGAGGGAATGAGGGTTAGGAAGACGCTGAGGAGGGTGCAAATGGCCAAGTGGAAAGAGACACGAAGGCGCCGATGGCGGGCATGGCGAGGAGGGACGGTGGAGGACGACGAGGACGTTGGCCGAGTCGACGCTGGTGGGTCGTCGACAACGCTCGGGCGGGCGAGGATGACGTTAGTGGGCTGGCCACGGCTCGGCATCTTTGCAAACATCCTTCCCTTCTCTCTTCTTCTCAGCGCTCGTCGTTCGGTCCCAACAGCCGACGTCGCGTGTGCGCGTAAATGACGCGCAGGTGCAGACGACTGACAACAGACGGACGGCAGCCGACTGACAACACACAAGCAGAAGCAGGCACATAGATCACTCTGCTCTCCTCGCCTAGCCGCCCTTTGATCCTCACATCTCGCTCGAAGAGCACACGAAGCGGAGAGAAAGCAAGATATTCGTCCCGAGGAGAGGAGAGGAGAGGAGAGTAGCAGCGAGGGCTCGCTCGATCATGTCGTCTCCGCGCACGTGCCCGACTCCCACGCCTCCCATTCCTCTCCGGCGATCGCGCCGAGCGAGCGAGCGGCGGACAGACCGAGTAGGATTTGGAAGGAACTTGGTGTCGCATCCTCCTCCGTTCGGCCATCCTCCTCCACCGCCCACCCCAGCCCATCAGCAGAAGGAGAAGTAGAAGAAGAAGAAGAAGAAGAGAGTCGGTGGAGCTCAGCCAGCCGCACGCCCGCCCATTCACGCCTCGTCTCGTCCCCTCCCACCATGCCGACGGCACAACCAAATCAGTCGTTGTACGTCAAGAATATCAACACCAAGGTCAAGAAGCCCGGTACGTTTTCACTCTCCTCTCTCTGCCCGGCCGACGGGACGGCGCAGGCTGACGGCTCCGCCTCTCCGCGTCCATGCAGAGCTTCGGCGGCAGCTCTACTCTCTCTTCTCCACCTATGGAAAGGTGCTCGATGTGGTCGCCACTAGAGCCGACGGGATGAGGGGGCAAGCGTTCGTCGTCTTCCGAGATCTCCAGAGCGCCACCGCCGCGATGCGCGGCTTAGAGGGGTTTGAGTTCTACGATTCTCCTCTTGTAAGTTTTCTTTTCTTATGCATTGCTGTGGGCGTCAGTTGGGCATGTGGGAGATGTGTGCCCCGAATGAGCGGCTCATCTCCCTCCGTCCGTCTCGTTTCTCGTCCCAGTCAATCGACTACGCCCGAACCAAGTCCAAAGCGGCGTTGATTGAAGAGCTGGGGCCCGAGGCGGCGTTTGACCCGACGTTGCTCAAAGGCGGCGCGCCCAAGGTGACGCAGAAGGTGACGATGAGCAGCGCACAAGCGGATGCCAAGGGGAAGAGGATGCGCGACGAGGCGGGGGAGGGGGAGGAGGAGGAAGAGGAAGAGGAAGAGGCGGGCAGGGAGGTGAAGAAGATCAAGCCGGAGGAGAACGGGGACGACGAGGAGGGTGAGGATTCTCTTTGCTGCTCGACGGGCGGAGCGATCGGGAACGCACGTTTAGCTCACATGCGTGCTTTCTTCGCACAGAGCCCATGGAGGAAGACTCGGACACGGGCTCGCCACCACCCGGGCCCGGGCCGGCCGAGGCAGCGGCGTCTGCAGCCGTCGCACCGGCGCCGGTGGGACCACCACTGCCGTCGGCGGGAGAAGCGGAGGGGCCGACGCTGTTCTCGCCGAACGTGCCGTCGGAGGTGACGGACGACATGCTGGCTGTACTCTTCCAACAGTACCCGGGCTACCGTTCGGTGACTGTGTTCCCAGCGTCGCGGGCACGCACACCTCCATTTGCGTACGCGTTTATCGAATTCGATAACGCTTCGCAAGCTTCGGTGGCCAAGGAGGCCCTGGACGGCTTTTTGCTCGATAAGGACGGCAAGAAGCTCGTCGTCCGTTTTGCCGCTAGGGCGCCCGTGGCTGAAGCGTAGCGTAGCGGATGCGATGCGGCGGAGGGAGGCGGGGAGGAAAAGAAATTAAAAAAAGGCGAGGCGATCGCCATTCGGTTCGAACGATTTGGGGGGAGTGCGAGTGGTCGCGCGTGTACGAGTACGAGTACGGTGCAAGCATGGCAAGGTCGGTGTAGCCGGTCCGTCCGTCGACGTCCGTTTCGCTCTGTCCGTCTGTTCGTTCATCAGCCTCGCAAACGCGAGTCATCTCCAGACATGCGTTCCGTACTTTCTCGTTTCCCTTTCGTTCTCTGCGTGGACGTACGGACGGATGGAAGAGCGTGGAAAGGGAAGACACGGCTCCGCGGTAGTCGAGTTGCTGGGGCGGCCCGTTCTGCTGCTGGTGCTACTGCTCATGTCCGTCTCTCTGCCCGAATGGGATCGCTGAAGCGTACCTTTGCTCGCTTTGATTCGCTTCGATTCGATTCGATTCGGGTTAGGGAGCGGGATGAGATACATGGAAGCTCCCATAGTAATTTTACCAACTTTTCTGAAAGAAGACCATTCCGCTCATGCAAGTCGCATCCGCTATGGTTAACTCTGAAGCTGCTATGGCGGTTGTTGGCGGTTGTGCACTGCTATGGCGGTTGTTGGCGGTTGTGCACAATTATGGCGGTTGTTGGCGGTTGTGCACAACTATGGCGGTTGTTGGCGGTTGTTGTGCACGCCAACAACCGCCATAGCAGCTTCAGAGTTAACCATAGCGGATGCGACTTGCATGAGCGGAATGGTCTTCTTTCAGAAAAGTTGGTAAAATTACTATGGCGGCGATTTATATCGTGAGATAGCTTGCTCGTCCTACACCCATTTCTGCTCCATACAACCACTCACAGCAAAACAACACCACAACACACAACACAAATTACCAACTTTTCTGAGGGCTTACTTGCGATTTATATCGTGAGGTAGCTTGCTCGTCCTACACCCATTTCTGCCACTCACAGCAAAACAACACAACTCAACATTGTGCAGTATGTTGAGTTGTGTTGTTTTGCTGTGAGTGGTTGTATGGAGCAGAAATGGGCACTACGGGGCTGATCGATACGACAGGACAGGACAGGACAGGACACGGTACGGTGATAGACGGAGAGAGGTAAGGACGGCGGGGTATGGCTATAATAGCGTTGGGACAGATCAACGAGGTGGGGCAGGCGCCGTCTCGGTGTCGCAGCCTGGTAAGACGGATGTCTTCCAGTCGGAAAAGTCGCACTTGCAGGGCTCGCAGGTGCACCCGTGGCCGTACTTGGGCTTGCTGTGGTGGAGGAAGGGTGGGGGAGAGGACGAGTGAGGACTGCGTGAGGGCGCTCTCGCGGTGGGGGGTGAGGAAGAGGCAAGAGGAAAGCGACGCACCACCGGCACCTGTGAGGAGGGGCAAGATGGAGAAAGAGGGATTGAGTATTGCTTAGACCGACGGTAGAGGGCATAGCGGTCAAGGGAGGAGAGAGGGACGAGCCTGTTATTGGGACAAGGGTCCTTGTTGGTGCGAGGCGTGCGAGGCGCCTCGACGGGCTGGGGCGTTCGGGCCGGGGTAGCGGGGCGGCAGCAGGAAAGCTGGGAGATGGGCGAGCGGGAGGGTTAGAGGGAGGGGAGAAGAGGGGAGATTGGATGGAGGGGACGCACCTGGCTGACGTCGTGGTCCATTTGTGTTTTGTTGGGCGATGTGATGTGGAAGGGCGGATGGGAGGGCAAGTCGGTGGCAGAGAGGAGGGGAGGGTATAAGTAGGGGGCGGGGGTGAGATGAGCGGAGAGGAGAGATAACGAGGGAAGATGAGATGAGATGAATGAGAACGACGTGGACGACGTTGAGCGACTCAGTGACCAGCGAGCGCCAATTGTGCCATGATGGCGTGCCAGAGCATGACACCACACCACACCTCCTTGCCTCTGCACAGACCAGCTCAGGGCGAACGCACAGGACATGGACAGACAAGACAGCACGGGCCCGCGCCGAAACTAAAACCAAAACCAAAACCGAAACCGATAAGCCGGGTGGACTGCGGCTGCGCGGGAGCGGGAGCGAGTGCGGGGTGGAACAATAAGGGGAAATGAAATGAAATGAAATGACGGTGCGAGTCCAGGTCAGCCCTCCTTCTCCTCGGCCTTGTCCACGCCGACAAACTCCCACGCCGACCTCGACGACGTGGCCACACCCGAGCGTAATTGTAGGCTCGGCCCGGCCTCCGACCCGCAACAGCGTTCCAGTTCAGCCTGGTCGACTCGACCGGAGCAGGAGCACCCTAACCCTTCCCGACTCTGCCGCCCATCCCGTATTCCGTCATCCTCGCAACCGTAGTCAGACGCCATCGCGGCCGACTCGACCGTACATGCTCGTCCCGTCACCACCGTCTTTCACACGAGGTGAACCATGGTTAGGCAAAACCGAAGGGTAGTCTCGACATACAGACAGACGGACGTCGTCGGGATCCAATTCCGATCGTCATAGTCCGATCCACCTTTTCCTTATCTCCTCCACTCCACCTCGTATCTTCCCCATCTCCTTCCGCTCCCTCGCTCACCGTGCAAATGACCGTGGGGACAAGCCGCAGTCGCAGCCGCACTCGCGGTCGCTTCGATCACTTCTCGAGGCCCGTCAGGCGCGTTGACCGTCGATCACGTCGGCCGTGACGTCGACGTCGACCACCTCCCCCTTCCTTTTTGCCTTTTCACATCTTCATCATGGAGGACCCCATCCCCACCGCCGTCCCAACCGCCTCCCTACCTCCCTCCTCCACCGTTTCCTCCGACCCCGTCGCCCGCTCCGAGCCCCGCTCCACTTCCTCCACCCCTTCCTACGTCGCCCCCTCTCATGCCGCCGGAAAGGCAACTTGCGCCCAACCCGCCGCCTCCTTGCCCCACGAGACCCTCCGACGCATTTTCGACATCTACTACGAAGACCTTCTCGAATGGCTCCCCTCCGCACCCGGTCCCGACGCTGCCCGTCCCGCCGACCCTTACGGCTTCCTCCCCGGCATCGTTCAAAAGCGCACCCACCCAGACGCTTACATCCCCTGGCCCCGTCGCGGAGCTTGGATCTATCGCCTCCTCTTCATTCGCAGATGGGTCGCGTCCCTACGAAGGGTCTGCAAGGCCTGGAAGTCCGTCGGTGAGTTGTCTGTGTCGTGTCCACGTCAAGATCCTTGCCTGACCGGCGGCCCGTGCGCATGCGCATACAGCCGATCAACTTCAGTATTGGAATTACCTCGCAACCGCCTTGGACCCCGCGCCGCCCACACAACCTCGCGTCGTTTTCAATTTTCATCACGCCGCCATCATCGCCGGCCAGTCTTGTTGGATCTGTGCCGTCAATGGCGACTCGTCCCCCGCCGCCCGAGACAGCCTGTATTGGGGCAGGACGAGGGCGCTGGGTGCGACGGCCATGTGCGTCAGGCACTTTAAAGGAAGGCGTGACCATTGGTGCGTCCTTGCTTGCTTAGGCATTTCCCCGCGGCCCCTTGCCGACCCTCCCACGCTGACGTGCCCATCCCCTCGCCCAGCTCCATCTGTCTCACTGAGCAGGGGCTCTCCAAAGCGCCCTGGCAAGATCCCGCCTGGCCAGAGGCGTGGATCACGTGCACACTATGCCGAGAGGACACGTTCTGCGGCCTCCTCGCCAGGGAAACCGCGACCATCCGCCAGATCGGCGGCTTGACCGGCCATGACTTGAGGGCACATCAGCCGTACGCGTACTACATTCAGTGTGCCATGGGCACGGCGCAGGACGTCGTGTCCGACCTCCTCTTCACGCTCTGGCTTCAGCGCAACACAAAGTACGACGAATTCGAGGAGCAGGCCCGCGTCCAGTTGCGCCTCGAAAAGGAGGCCACCAAGGCTGCCACCGCTCAGGGGCGAAAATGGGCGAGGCGGACGACGCCGCAGGGCGACGGGCAAGAGGACGAGGATTTGGCCGGTTACACGGACGATTACATCGACGACGACGAAGACGACGACGACGACGATGACGACGATGACGGCGACGATGAATTGGAACCTGGTGGCGAAGAAGAAAGGGCGGTGCGCTCCATGGCCCTCGAGGATTGGTGCGTCAACCGAATCAAAGAAGGTGAGCTAGCTAGCTAGCGTTCTTCTCTTCCCACCGTCCTCCTTCCCATTCTGACATCTTTCCCTCCCATTCCACGCAGGTTACTGGTTCCACGCGGCTGAGCAAACTTTGCACTTCCGTGACCGCCTCCATCTCCATCGCGTCCCTCTCCCTCCCGGATCCCAGCCTATCGACATTTCGTCCGCAACGAATATACCTGACGTCGATGTCAATGGCGCCTCGCCAGCCGCCGGAGCGCATTTGGGCCCTGCCCTACCGCCGCTCCCTCCTTGGGTGGCGGTGAAGCACATCGAATTTGCCTTTATGAGCGCGCTCGAGAGCGTCATCAAACCCACACTGGCCAACGTGGCCGCCACGCTCGATTCAGCCCAAGACGAGGCGGTGGCTACAGCAGAGGCGATGACCGACGAGGATCTTCTCGAACTACTCAGAGACCTTCGTTGGTGGCTCTCTCCCGGAACTGCCGCTGATTTGCCTCGACTGAGGGCCATCAGGGACCGCAAGGACGCCGCCGATCGGCGCGGATCAGCAAATGGGGACGGTCGAAGCGTTGAGCCAGAGCGCGGACCACCAGAGATGGCGTCCGACAAAGAGATGGGCGCTCAAGAGGTCCTCCAGTCGGAGGTACGAGCGGCGGCAGCGGTGCAACCGTGGACGTCTCGGCTCCCTCTCGTCCCGGCGAGCATCGACGACGTAGGACCGGGGACACGGCTGGCGCTGGTGGCGTTGTGGAAGGAGACAACGAAACGAGTATACGAGTGCCGGTGCAGGATTTGTCTGAGGGTGATGAGGGAGGAAGCGGAGAAGAGGGAGATCATGGCCGTCGTTGAGAAGGCCGAGTTGGAGGAGAGGGAAAGGACGACGTCAGCGTAGCGTGGGGAGCCGCCTAACGGGCCGGGCCGACATGAAAAGGGTGGAAGCGTTTCTGGACGATTGCTGTGTCTGTGCTCCCATGTCCTTCGGTTTCATCTCTCGATTTTTCCCATCCTCGTCGCGAGTCGACGGTCAGGTCCGTATAGTTTGCACTTCTTTTTTTTTTTTTTCTTCTCTCTCCCGCCGGTCGCTCTATCCGTATTGGCCAACTGCCGTAGGTCGCTTTGATATCTCCCATCGCGTCGGGCCGTCGCTACCCATACTCCTGTGGCGGCGGACAAAACCCGGGTCCGCTTTCGTCGCATACCTTGTCGCGTCCTCGCTCTGTTCTCTGTTCTCTCGTAGTTCCCTTCCTTGCGCTCACCACCAATCATGCCTGCCCGCCGCCTGTGCTACACTAGATCACCTGTAACTCAATTGCCATCTCGTCCTTTCCTCCCTCCCTAACCCGCTCTCCGTCGCTCCCATCTCGCTGCTGCCTTGCCGTCCCATGGCTGCGGCAGACACCGCCTGGAGACAAGACGGCGCGCGAGCAGATCCGGGCACTGTTTGCGTTCACCGTCTACTTTGTCAAGAGGAAGTGAGGCGAGACCGGGCGGGGGCCGGCCTGGTTTCTTATATGGCGCAGGCTAGACAGAATCTCTCGCTTAACGGCGATGTCGAGGTCCGCACAGGCCTGTCGAGAGACATCATGTGTCTGTCTACAGGAAAATCACGAGCGTCTTGGGCCAAGGTGGGGTTGGCTTCCCAGAACCGAATGTCATATAGACATGGAAGAAGGAGGAGGACGAACAGGAAGAGTGATGCCGTCGCTCCACAAGCGGACGTGCTGACCGACCGTCCATCCGTCCGCCGACGGATGGCCCGCGCATACCGTCGTCAGGCGGCGGCGACCTTCATAGCCACGATGCTCGTCACGATCCGATCCACCGTCCTTCTCCGACTTTGCTCCTTTTCCTCCTTTTCGTTTGCCAACGGCAATCGAAACACTGGATCTGAACCGACTTTGTAGCACTGTGAACGCGGGAGCAGGCACGAGCAGCATCAGGATGGAAAAGCGAGGAACGACGCTGTGAGCATGAACGATGCACGTCGTCGATAACGAGTGCCCTCCTCACCTTCTCGACTCCATTCCAATCCGTCACGCACCCCCCTTCGCCGGCCTCGACGCCGAGAGCGTCGAGTGAGGTCAGCCTGCCCTGCACCGCTTGAGCCATTCTCCGATACATCTCTTCGGGAGTGAAGCAGTCCCAGTCCACCGTCGTCGTTCCTTCCCTGAGGCCTTCCTCCGCCACCACCGGCCCGCATACTCGGACAACAAGAAGAGAAGTGGTGCTCGAAGACGCGCCGAAACGGCGAATCGCATCGGAGATCTGGAATGTCAATGAGCGAGAATACGAATCCGTCGGCAACAAGGGCAATCCAGTCAACCCCCTTTCCCCCCCAAAAGAAAACACAGTCGCCGCTCACGTTCATATTCGGATTGAGAGCGAAGAGGATCTCCGAGTGCACCGTCTTCGTCCGCATCGCTCCTTTCGACGCCGCCAGGACTGCTTGGTACACGGCGGTGAGAATGTGTTGTCTCGAAGTGATCTGGTATTTGAAACGTCCATCAGCTCCACGGACGGCCGGTGCTCGAGCTCAGCGGAAAACAAATACATCGCTGTGGAATATGCCCATTTGACGCACCAATTTGGCATCCACAAACGCAAAATTGACCACCTCCCTCTCCCTCTCGCCCTCCTCGCCCTCCATCGTAGAAGCGGCGATCAGCCGGGACCGTAGCGCAGCCGCATTGGTCACGTCAGTGAAGAGGGCAAGATGCACGACGGAAAGGGGGGGCGGAAAATGGGGCAAGGTGTGCGTCTCCATCGTGAACGGACCTCGGACTGATCGGAATGGGCCGTCCGTCGTCGCCTTTCCAGCGGCGGCCGTCGTGATCGGCAGCCAGCGCTCGTAAAGGCTGCGGCAGACAAGGCCCGCGCCCGTATCATTTCGCATTCTCCGTCTCCGACTACCAACAACGAACGACGAGCAGATAGGTTCGACTCATGGAAAATGGCGGCCAAGGTGAGAGAGGATGGGTGGCGTCTACGATACCTATTTCCTCGAGTCTGATCCGACCTTGTGCTTCTCCGCAGATTCTGAGGCAGCATCTTCCAGGGCTCGACGACCCGATCGTGAGTGTTGCACAACGATTTTTTTTTCCAATCGCTGTCTGTCTCCATGGCCGGTGTCTGTCTCTGATTGCAAGTTCCTGCCTCTAACGCTTGCGCTCGCTTGTACTGCCTCCTTAGATCTCTTACTTGGATGGCTACGTTGGTGATCCGGACGCAGACCCGTCAGAGGATGTGCTCGCCACCGTCGTTCGACCGATGCTCGAGTCCTTCTATCTCTCCGACCCCTCCTCCTCCACCACCAACCTTGTCGACGACGTCTGCAAGCAAATCGCTATCATCCTCGAGGAGAAAAACGGCTCGCGCGGCCATAGCGCCCAGAATGGGCTCATGAGGCTGGACAAAGTGGTGGACATGAAAAAGACCGAGTTGAGCAAGACGATGGGCTTTGGAGACGCCGTCGATCTCGGCCTCGGTGGCAAGGCGGGCACGAGTAGGACCACAGTCGACGTCAAAAAGCTCGGTAAGTCACCGCCGTAGAATGACTCGCGAATGCTAGCTTGTGCTAATGCTCACAGTCGGCGGTTGAGCAGAAAAACAAGAGGCCAAGACTCGAGCAAAGCTCGCCAAGCGCGCTCAGCGCGACCTGTACGAGAGCTCTAAGCTCGTCGAGGCGGCCAAAAAGCAGCAGAGCTATGAGGAAATGTTCCTCAAGGTCAACCCGCTTGACATGGCTTCCTCCAAAGGCAAGAACAAGGACATCCATTTGCCCAGCATCGACGTCAACTTTGGCTCGAACCGCATCCTCTCCAACGCGTCCCTCACCCTCGCACATGGCAGGAGATACGGTCTCATCGGTGAGCAGGCGTCTGGTTTCCGTCCTTGGCCTACGGCGTTCACAACGAGCGTCACGTTTTGTTTTTTCACCGCAGGTCGCAACGGTGTCGGAAAGTCAACTCTTCTGCGCCACATGGCTCTGCGCGAGGTGCCCATCCCGATGCACATTACGCTTCTCTACGTTGAGCAGGAGATCGCGGGCGACGACACTCCAGCTCTCGAAGCTGTGCTGCGGGCAGACGTCTGGCGAGAAAAGCTACTCAGCGAGGAGCGCGACCTCAATGCCAGGCTCACGGAGATCGAACAAACTCTGTCCTCCGCTGAAGGTCAGGCGAATGCTTTGGATCTTCCCACGCGGCAGAAGGAGAACGAGAGGGAGGAACTGCAGGCGAGGCTGGGAGAGGTGCAAAACAAGCTCGTCGAGATGGAGGCGGAAACCGGTCCCGCCAGGGCGGCGAGCCTCCTTGCAGGCCTCGGCTTCAGCCAGGCAGATCAGCAGAAGCCGACCAAGAATTTCTCCGGAGGTTGGAGAATGCGTTTGGCGCTCGCCAGAGCGCTGTTCTGCAAGCCCGAGTGAGTTTTACGATCATCTCCCAGGCGTCGTTTTCCCACCGCTCACGCCCGCCACTTCATTTGCGCCTTGCCAGCTTGCTCATGCTCGACGAGCCGTCCAACATGCTTGATCTTAATGCCATCGCTTGGCTCGAAAACTATCTGCAGTCCTGGGCTGGCACTCTCTTGGTCGTGTGAGTGATCGTTTGACGGACCTGACTTGATTTTCTTTCGTCGCTTCTCTTACAATGTTACCTCCACCACTGTACGTGCCGACAGCTCTCACGACCGAGCCTTCCTGAATCAGGTCGCGACGGACATCATCCACCAGCACTCCGAGCGTCTCGACTATTACAAGGGCAACTTTGACCAGTTCTACGAGACGCGCGAGGAACGCCGCAAGAATCAGCAGCGCGAATACGAGACTCAGCTACAGTACCGTCAGCACCTTCAGGCGTTCATCGACCGGTGGAGGTACAACGCGAATAGGGCCGCTCAGGCGCAGAGCAAAATCAAGATCCTTGAAAAGTTGCCCGACCTAGAACCGCCTGAGGCGGATGATGTCGTCAAGTTCAGGTGAGTCTCGACGGAGCAGACACTGGCCACGATCGTCAACGAGGTGCAAGCCGTGACTGAATACCGTCACATCTCCTCGGTTACTAGTCTCCCCGAAACCGAGAAGGTGCCTCCGCCGCTCCTTCAGCTGGATAACGTCACCTTCGGTTACGACAAGGATCGGATTCTTCTTCGCGATAGTGAGCCTTTCCGCATGCTCAGGCTCTCGTAAAGTATCGGCGCTAACTGCGGCCGCCTTCATGGTTACAGTCAACTTTGATGTGGGCATGGACAGTCGAGTCGCTGTTGTCGGGCCAAACGGGGCTGGAAAGTCCACATTGTGAGTTGACATTCCTCCTTCTCGGAAGGGTAGTCGTTCATGGATAACCCTTCCACCTTTTTCGGTCCGCTATTTTCTTCTTGCCATCCCAGGATGAAGCTGCTCATAAGCCAAATTTCGCCGCTCAAAGGCGATGTGAAGCGCAACAGCCGTCTCCGCATCGGTTTCTTCACCCAGCACCACATCGATCAGCTCGACTTGAGCATGTCCCCCGTCGCTTTCCTCGCCAGCAAGTTCCCCGGCAAGACCGAGCAGGAGTACAGGGCTCATCTCGGCGCGTTTGGCATTACTGGTATGACGGGGTTGCAGAAGATTGCTACGCTCTCCGGTGGTCAAAAGAGCAGGGTTGCGTTTGCCCAACTGAGCTTGCAAAAGCCGCACGTGCTCCTGCTAGACGAGGTGAGGCTCGCTCGTTTAACCTGCCAGTCTTTAGGCCCTCGTCTGCTCCTATGAACGTGATGACTGAATATAGCTGCCTTTGATGCGACGCCTCGCTGGATCAGCCGACCAACCATCTCGACATCGAAGGCCTCGACGCCCTAATGGCAGCTGTGAGTCTCCTGTCCAGATTTTCCTTTCGTCTTGTTTAATGCTTCCATGACTGAGTTCACGGCCACTGTCCCGCGCACCCGCACACACCAGATCAACGCGTGGAATGGCGGCGTGATCGTCATTTCTCACGACCAGACGTTCATCAACAGGTGCTGCAAAGAGCTCGTGAGTGTCTTTCGTGTCGTTCCGCTCGCTCACTCTATAACAGTCTTTCTCACTTCCACCGTCCTCGCTCCTAACCGGATTCTCGTCGTTCTCTCCATCTCTAGTGGATGACCGGCAACGGCACGGTCAAGAAGCTCTATTGCGACGTCAGCGAGTATAAGCGCATGATCCTGGAGCAGAACACGAATGATATCAAGGTCACCGCCTAAGCGCGAGCCCGAGTTCGCTTCAGATGAAGGAGCGCCTCCGCCGCGCCTTCGTTTCAATCTATTCAGATGCAGTCATAATATGTGTTGCCTACTATCTCCCCTCGATAGACTTGGGTCCTTTTGTACTGGAAGAATAGAGCAATAAAATCGATGGCGAGGACAAATATCCGCTCTCACTACCTGACGCGTCCTGTCGCACGCCATCTTCTCTTGTGTTACCGTACGCAACCTTCTCCTGGTACCACTGCCGTCTTGCATAAAGTCCAGTTTGGAGAAATCGACCCCCATGCGGTTTCAGATTGGCAAAAAGATGTCAAAGGCGAAACAGAAAAATTGTACGGATCGCAGGCGAACTGCGCGCATCCTAACCACGAGCGCCCTGCGTTATGATCTTCCCAACTGTCCTTCAGGAACTTCCAAAAAGCATTTTATTGGCCGCCTCGACGACCCTTTTCTCTCCCTCCATCATCTTTCCCTCCGCACCCGTGACGACAAACTTCTCAAGCCCCATCGCCCTCCTCCCATCTTGTCCCTTCACGTCCATGTGTCTGCCGCGCCCAACGAATCCGCTCTCGCCCTCGCCGCCTGGGAAGTCTGGGCCGGGGCGTCCGGAGAAGAAGCCGTCTCGCTGGCGGCCGAGGTAGTCAGCGTTGTGGATGGTGAGGGGGATCGGGGCAACGTAGATCACTGAAGAGTCCCCTTTGCCGTTGTGATGGGGTTCTGGAAGGGATAGGAAGTGGGACGCGGCATCAGCCTGGACGTTTCCGAGAACCACTGCTGAAAGATGGTCTGTCGTCGTCGCTGCCGGCTCGTGCGCAGCCCGATCACATTGACGACTCACCAACAGCGTGAACCGTATCGCAATGCCACAGCACCTCGTCACCAGGCTCCACCTTAGGCACGCTGACCATGCTCTTGCCCAGCTCGAGATGCGGGTGCGTCTCGTCGCTGAGTTCCTGGGAACATCCCGGGTTGCTGCCGGGAAACGAGGTGGAGTCGAGGTCGAGGACCCAATTGGAGTCTGCCAGAAAGTCAGAGCGTGCGGAAGGGGAGGAGGGGGAGAGGAGCGGTTGGAGCGGACGAAAGAATGGGCGCAGAAGGAGGTATGCTGTGGAAGAGACGAGGAAGGGTAGCAGGCGTAGAGTTCCCTGGAGTGCGGATCAATGACAGTAAGTGGCCACAAGAGCGGTTGGTCAGCGCGTTTGCGCAGCCTCAGGCCGAAAGTTACGGTAAGGACACACCTCGCCCGGGCCGGTGCTGCTCATCGATAGCCATCCCTGCAACGGCCTGAACATGGAGCACTAAAATTCCAGACGAGTCAGTCTCATCTCTTACCTATTCGAATGAGCAGCCCATCGACCAGGGCCGTTCTTGTCTACTCACAGCACCCGCACCACCGTACAGGTCGACCTGAGCCGTCAACCTCGGCGTGGCATCCCAAGGGTCGTGCCTTGTCCAGACGTCCGGTTTCAGCTCGTCGAGCCCGTCTGCACTGCCCGCCCATGCCTCTTGAAAGATGGAGCTGAAGCAAGCGCGGAAGCCTGGATCTTCCCAGCGCTCTAGGGAGCCGCCGTCGATGTGGGGCCCGAGGCTGGAGCGAGCGAGAGGGAAGGGAAGATGAGCACAGTAAAACCGAAGGATTCAACAGGAATCTAGGGCCGATGGCGCCACTCACGCGAACACGGCATCACCGGGGGTCCGAATCCTCACTCTGTCCGCATAGGAAATAGGCGTTCCCAAGCTGACCTCGGAGAGCGGGTCGGAAGAGTGCCAGAGCTGAGAGAGGGCCCAGCGGTGGGCGTGGAGGACGTTGGGATGCGCTCGAGCGGCCAACTGCGCCGTCGACCAGTAGAGCTCGTAGACCTGGGGATCGTTGGCCGGGAAACCTGTGCCGTGGGTTCATTGATGAGGAAGGTTGGGTAGGTCACAACGGAGCAAACGGACGGCCAAAAAGATGACTTCAGGGCCGGACTCGCTATCGCGGCACCCACCCTTGACCTCCGGGTTCTTCCTCACGTACTCCCGCACGTCCTCTTTCCAACGCAGAGCGACCTCCGGATCCACGACGCCGCGGATAATAACCGATCCCCGGCGCTTAATCTCTGCTTTGGCAGAGTCGGAGAGAGAGCCAAAGGGGGAGGAGGTGGTGGGGGCAAGCTCGGAAAAGCGAATTTGGGGAATGATCTATAGTAGAGGAGGAAGAGGGTGTCATGAAAGAAAGAAAGATGGTGTGGCTCGACCGACGAACGGAAGCTCACCTGGTTCCCCTTCTCGACGACTTCTTTCACGTCCTCCTTAACCCTCGCCAGTACATCTGTCCACATCTGCCTGACCTGCCTCCGCCTCGTCTCCCCATTTACGAGCGCGCGCTTGAGCTCGGCAAAGCGCTCGGGCAGCTCGGCGGTGGGCTCGCCGCTGAGGCTGGGAAACACGGCGTCGATGGATCCCTGCTGGCGATCGCGGTGGAAGGCGAGGGGCACGTAGCGGGGGAAGAGGGGTTCATCGTGTGGGACGACATCTGGATTAGAAGCGCGATGAGAAGCGTGGAGTGAGATGATCTGCTGCCGCGGGAGACACCTAGCGGCGACGCGGAGGCGGGTGGACGCGATGAGCATGGAGAGGACGAGGAAGGATGCTAAGGCAGTAAAGATACAGTACAACTGAAAGGGAACAAGGAACGGCGTGGTGAGGAGGAGCTAATCACGTCCACATCCATATCTTTATATACCCCCTCTCCCCTCTTCCATCTGCCTCGTCCCCGGCCGGAACCAACGCACCCCGCCGCTGAGGTCGACTGCGGTCCTCGGCGATTTCCTCTCTCGGTCCGGCCCGCCGATCACTCGCCGAGCCGACCGCAGCCCGGCGTTCTCCAGGGCGACAGGACGTCCACCACTTGCCGTTCAGGTGACCTCGGTCCCTGGACAGGTTATCGCCATCGGGCCGACGAAGCGGCACTGCAGCACACGTGATCGTCTCTTTCTTTGCTTTGAATTTCACCGGGGCGTGGACCGGCGAGGAACGATTTCAACACGCCGCAATGGCCTCTGAGCACGTCCTTCGCTCCTCTTGACCCATCTCCTGGTGACCGCGGCCACGCCCGTGGACATGGTCGCGCTCTCGCCCCTTCGACCCTCGCCGTCTCGCCTCACATCTCCCCCGCGGGCAATTCATGTGCTTTCGCCTCGATCAGGTCAAGGCTGATGTCGGTGGTGCTGTTGCTGGTCGTGCTGGTGCTGTGGGAACGACGGAGCGAAGTACGCCATCGTCGCCTGTCCGTGCGCCCCACCGCCACCACCGCCCATCGGACCACTTATAGTTGTACCTGGTGGCAGGCCGCTGAAGCCTGGGCCGGGTGAACTGGGGGCCGAAGGGAAGAGGGCAGACATTTCGCCAAAGAGCGATTCCCGGACCAGACGATCTGAATACGAAGAGCGGAGCGAAAGGAAGGAAAGAGAAGGCGGACGATCAGGACACGCCACTCGCACCTGACGACTCTGAGGAAGCACATCGCACTCACCCAACATCTCATTGCTCTGTCCTGCCAGATCCACCCCCCAGAGCCAGTCCCGCGGCTCCCCTCCCGCGCCTCCCACTGCCATGACACCACTCGACAAGTTCGGATCTTCGCCCAGATTCAGACTCGCTCCTCCTCCGCCACCTGGGAAGGGCGGTGGCGGTGGCCAGCCAGTTGAAGCGGGCGCAGTCGAAGGCGCGGAGGGAACGGAGGAGAATGGGTTAGCGAGGCCATTGAACGAGGAGAGCGGCATGGAAACGGGGGCGTTGAAGAGTTGAGAGTCGCCTCGGGCTCCCGCGCCCGCCTGCGTGCCGAAGGAGACGTTAGATGACCTCGACACGTCCGCCGCGTCCTGGGAAGCGCCACCAGCTGGAGGCTTGAAGCCGGGCAGACTGGCGTGGCCGGCAGAAGAGAGAGGCTGGAAAGGCGTGCCAACCGATGCCCTTTCTCGGCCGTACGATTCCGGGCCGGGGTCCACGAACGAGTGTGACTGCAGGTCGGCCGAACCGCTCAAACTCTCTCGCGGAACATTGCCGTCGGACTGCACATCGTCACCAGTATCCTGCAGAGCCGATGAGCTCCCTCCAGCTCTGTCCTCCATTTTGGCCATTCTCGGACTGCTGCCGGACAGAGTCGCCTTGCTCGTCGCCTTTCGGACAGGTGCAGCGGCCGCCCGCTTCACCACATCGTCTCGATTCTCCCATCTTTTCAAGACAGCAAACAGAAAGTCGGCGTACGACGACGACACTGCAGTCGTTCGATGAGGCGGCGTGCGGCCGGATACGGCCAGAGCTTCGGCCAGCAAGCGCACCAGAGCGTTGACGCGGGTAGGAGAGATGATACGGAATGTTTGGGGTGATAAGGACGAGAGCTGTGACAGGGCGAAATGAGGTGACATGAGCCGCAGGAGCAGTCGGCGAGAGGATGCCGTCAAAGAGAAACTCACTCTCAAGGCAAAGATAGCGCAGTACACGGCAGTCACGACGCTCGAGTTGCTCATGTAAGTCAGCTTATCTGGTCCGAGTTTGTCCAAGAAGAGGCTGAGATAGCCGACGGCGGCAGCGTAGCAATCCCGGTAGAAGGGCGCGAGATGTTTCGCCTCGTCATCGATCTTGGAGCGTAGGGGGAGGGAGAGGGTGATGAGCTGGGCATAGGCGTGATAGAGTTTGCCAGTTCTAGCGAGGCGGTAGGCGGTTGCTGAAAGATCCGCGACAAGTCAACAGACACCCCACGAACAAGTCGCCTGGGAGTGGGAATATGGAAACGAGCAAGTCGCCTGGGAGTGGGAATATGGAAACGAGACTCACGCGTCGCCGCCCCCCGCTCGCACCAAGTCTTTTTCCATCGCTCGAGGTCATCGTTGACCTCTCGACGATAGAACTCCAGTTGAAAATCCTCGTGCTTCGACCTACACACGAACTGCTTCTCGAAATGCTTCGCCACCTCACTCGACCCTTCCGCGTCATGGTTCGACGGCAGAGGAGATACCCTTCGTGACACGTAGCCTGGACGGAGAGGGGTGAGGGTGGGTAGGACGTAGGTGTTGAATGCGCCGTGGTGGTGCGACTGGAGAGACAGCACAGATATTATCCTTCGCATATGACCTCACATGGCGACATCACTTTAACCCGTCATCGTCGGACAGCTAATCGGAAGACTCACCATAATCCTTCTGAGCTCCACTATCGCGACTAGCGCCTCGTCTTCTGGGATCGCAAACTCGCGCTTGTGCCACCGCGCACAGCTCCTGATGACCGCGTCGTCACCGAGCGTCCACTGTCGCCCGCTCTGGGAGGCGAGGCTGATACCATCGATTGGCGATTCACAAGTTGATTTCATGGACGGGAAAGTCAGCAACGCACGCTTTCAACTCCTCACGATCCGACGAGCTCACCTTCTCTCGAATAGGAAAAGGTTCATCCACAGTCGTTCCTGGTTCCTCAGCTGGCGTTGCAACAACTCATCGTTCGGCGCGAGGTAAGATTGGATACCTGAGTTAAGCGCAAGTTCAGTGGCAATGCGAACTAGAGAGAAAATCGGACGGAAGACCGGAAGGAAGGGCGTCGTCGTCAATAAATTGTCCGGCCGCGAGACATACGACCACAGCAGCACCGCTCACTTGCATTGCCTAAGTACGCCCAAGTCCTATCTCCGACGACGCTATCAGCGACCGGATGATACGCAGCGAGGATGACGAAAGCCTGAGCAATCTCCACGCTTTTGTACCCGTCGCATAGAACGCGCGGCATGAGCTCGCGGCGGATGTGCTCGTCCAGGGAGGAGGACAGAGTGGGAGCGTCAGGGGATGGGTCGTAGCGGGCAGCGAGGGAGCATATAACGGAGAGGAGGAAAGAGGAGTGGAAACGGACGTAGGCAAGCGTCGAGAGGTAGGGGTCTAGGAGGGTGAGAATTGGATTGTGATGCTCGTAGAAACTAGTGGGATGACGAAATATCAGACGAATCCCAAGAGAATAAATGAAAAATCGTCAAAGAAGAAGGCTGAACTCACATATCGAATAACTCTGCTGCCGTCTCCTCGGTCAGCAAACCACGCTCGATAGGGTCCAAGCGCGGGTCATCGTTGTCGAGGACGGGATGGAAGATGCTCTTCCTGAAGTACGCTTGTCCCGCGACGCCGGCACCGGACCGTGTCTGAGCAGCAACGGTGGGCTGTGCATCTTCTCGACTTGGCTGCGCTCCCGATCGGTCAGACGGGGGCCCCTTGCCTTCACCGAGAGAAGGGTCGATATCCATCGACGAAGGGCCTTCAGCGTGACTGTCGCCCTCGGGGCCCATTGACCAGTCCTGGGTCCTCTCCTTTTCCCTCCGCTCCGTCTCGCTCGCCTGGGCCAGCAATCGCAGAGGGTTGCTCAGCGTCTGCATCGAGGTCTGATCCTCTGAATGGGAATCGCCTTCGTCGTCCACGAGATGCTTGTGTCGGACCCAACGAGGCGGAGACAGGGACGGAGAATACGACCGGCGGGCTGCCGGGCCAGGCGAGGCTGACATGGCCGAGGGAAACGGCATGCTACCCGAGAGCGAGGTGGCCGATGCTGGAGATGGGCCGGACGAGGCAGACGGATGAGGAGAGATGGCTTGTTGGGTCGGCGAGTGGAAAGGTGGACGAGCCAAGAACGATGACGAAATAGACAAGCGATGGTAATGGTGTGAGGAAGCATGATAGTCTTCTCGAGAGTGATTGGGGTCGGGACGTCCAAAGCCGTGGGCGCCGGCTGACGTACGCCTTGCGCTCGAAGGTGAAGGCAGCTGAGGCGATCTGAAGCAGACTTCTTGCCGTTGACCATGAGGGAAGGCAGAAGAGGACGGCGCCGGTGGATATTGAACAGACTCGGAACGCCCTGGAGGGGATTGGCCTGTCCCGGAGGCGTGCCTGGCGAGCGACTCGGGTGACGGCGGACGTTGGAGGAAGAACGAGGCCCCCGTTGATTCTTGTTTGCTCGACCTCGCTCCATCATCGAAGCTGTCTCTATGAGAATTGACCAACGCCGATATGCCGGAGGAAACGGCAGACGAGGACGACGAAAGTTCTCGTAGCTCGCCAAGAGCCTTGGCGATGGTGTCAAACGATTTTTCGATGCGTTGGACTTTCCTGCGAAATGATGTGGCCAAGGAGCAAAGACGTTCAGAAAACGTATGCTCCCAACAGTCTTCAAGCACGCGTCACAGGTGGACCAAGGCGAGCGGGCTTTCTGAGATAGACTCACAACCTGTCCGGTTTTCTGCCCCTCTTGTGCTTCTCAAACACGCACTCCCTGCCCGTCCGCTTGCACCTGGCGCAGGTGCCCTCGGTAGCGCCGGAGCACTTGACCTTGGACTCCCTACATGCGAGGCAGCTCACCTTCCTGTCGGGGCCCACGCTGCTGACGGCGCGCTCCTCCGTGGCGAGCAGTCTTTGAACGAGGGCGAGGTCGACGACGTCTACGGAAGACGAGCCAACCGTGGCCGGCCCTGGCGAGGATGTGTCGGGCCGAGGAGCGCGGCTGCTGCTGCCGGTCTCCGAGTCTTGACCGTTGGATTGAGCGTCATCAGATGTATGGCTCGGCCCTTCATGCTGAGGGGGGACCGACGCCGAACCCGGCCTCGGACCGACTCGGCCAGCGTTGGTGAGCATGACGACCAGCCGTCACCCGGAAGCGGGCGAGGTGGTGCGCGTATGAATCTCGCCTGCCGACGGTGTACGTATACAATGATCGTCCTACCCCTAAATGGCCCTTTTGCCCCTGAAATACCGCCTTGGGTGCGAAAAGGGGAGGCCGAGGGAATGAAGTGGTTGTGGAGACGGCGGTCGTCGTCGTCGGTTCCCCGCTTCAGCCAAATCACCGAGGCCGACTGGCGCGGAGGCCATAACCCTAACATGCACGTTATCTGATGTCTACCGTGTTCACACTGACCTGTCCATCGGGTCGGGTGACCTTACTAAGCTTATGCTGCCCAGAGGATCTCTGCTCACTCCGGCTGGTGAGAGAGTTCGGCCGTCATCATTGCATCCCTACTTTAAATTGCTCGCTCGATCGCTAGCTCGCCTTCTGACGCACGTGGGATGAAAGGATGGAAGTGGTGAACGTCGGCGTCCATATCTCACCAATCCCCGACGCTTCCTTTGCTCCCAACCACCTCTCTCAGTACTCTGGTGCATATGATCTCTCTCCCAAAAGCATGCCCTCTCTGAGACAATCTGCGGAACGTACCAAGCAAAGCAACAGAAGAAGTGAGTGAAGCGCGACTGAGGACGACAGACGCTGAACCGGAGAAGGAACGCAAGGCCCACACAGCAGCTCACCATGCACCCAGTCGGTCGTCACCACATGCCTCCGCTTCGGCAAGCTCGTGAGCTTCACCAGCTCGTACACTCGATCGGTGTTGTCTTCATTGACGACGATGTGCGTCAGCTTGGGTTCCTTCAAGTTGCTCGTTAATACCCCGCCGTTTCTCGATAGGAGGTCGGCTGCTTCGGAGAGGCTATTGGGAAAAGGAGAGACGAACGACGATCGGCATCGTTGGGCCAGGCAGGCTGACAGGGCACATGGTGTACGTGAATAACTGACCTTTTCAAAGTCCCGCCATCGTCCTCCGTCTCGATATGCAGAGTCCATGTAAAAGACGCTGCAGGAAAAGCAGCACGAGAGCAAATAAGAAAATTGAGGCAAAGTAGACAAGAAGAAAGGAAAGAAAATAACGTTTTAACCAGTCGATAATCGCCGGGGATCCGGTCCTAATGCAAAGTTCAGCTCACAGATGCCGGAAGATCATGTTCTCATCGTACTCTCGCGCCTGCGCAGATTCGCCCATACGAGGCTCGTCGACCAATGCTTTTGGCTGTCCTTCCCGCTGCGGCTGGAATTCCTGAACGTGGTCGAATGGCCAATAGAGACGGTGGCGCGATCAGCCTTTCAAGGTTGACGTGAATAAAAAGCAATGGCATGCTCACATCCGCCTGCGGCGGTAAAGAGCGTCGCTGATTATTGAAGTCCCGAAGCTCTGCATCGTCTAACGTCGTCATATCCTCCTCTCCGCCCTAGACCGTGAGGCTTCTCGGATGCGATTCTCCTGCAGACCCTCCATCTTCCGTATCGCTGTCAGACAAGGGTGTTCTAGCGGCCGGACCGCCGACCGTAGCTTCATCCTCGCGAGACGCCGCAGTGCCAGAAGGACGGACGTGGATCCACTCGCGGCTTTCGTCATCGTCAGAGGGCGACGACCGATGCTCCTCAGACTCGATTTCTGCTGTGGCAAGGGGAGAGGGGCTGATCGTCAAAGATCCAAAGAGCCAATACGTTCTCAATGGTCGCGAGAACACTTGGATCAAAGTCAAGCCCGAGTATATCGATGAGCTGGGCGAGAACGTGGATGTTATGGTTATCGGTCAGTAAGGTTTTTGCGATATGTTGCCGACGGTCCTATTGAAGACGTCCGTCTGGATTTCCTTTCAAGGCGCTACGTATGGCTCGGGCAAGCGAGGCGGCAGGCTGTCTTCATTCATTGATGGTCTCCGGACGAACAACTCCTCCTTGGATGAGCCGGAGTGAGTTCAGGCCGTCCCAGTGAGGGCAACGCTCCATGGAGACCTGTTCTCACCCACCCCTGTCCTTCAGGTTTATGTCGCTCGTCAAGGTCGGCGGAGGTCTTAGCGTAGAGGAGTATGATCGAATAAAGTTAGCCTCCTTGTCAAGCTATGGTAAACTGTCCTGTTCATCTGCTCACGAGATTCCGCCTCATCCTTTCACTCTATCCGATCAGCGAGCTCACCTCGGACAAGTGGAAGAAGTTCAATCCCAACAAACCCCCGAACGGACTGGTGTTCAGCGGCAATTCAGCAGATCGTCCGGATTTGTGGATCTCGCCTAAGGAGTGAGGAGCATTTTCTTTTGAAATTTGCATAGACAGTTGCCGAACGACTCTTTTCTGCGTTTTCAGTTCCTTCGTTCTCGAGGTCAAATCTTCCGAGATCATCGGATGTGCCGACTTTGCCATGGGTTACACCATGCGCTTCCCTCGCGCTATACGCATCCGAGAGGACAAGGACATCTCCACATGTATGACGGTGAACGGTACGCGCATCCGCCCCATCTCGGGACATTCCCTCACTCAGAACTGACGGTTCTCTCCTGTTGTGGCAGATTTTTTTGAATTGCAGCGTGCGCCAAAGCGGAAGGTCACAGAAGACATGGAGGAACGCATGCTCAAGCAGCGAGTCACAAAGGGTGGCCCGCAAAAGGCAAGTGTCGTCGGAGCTAGGAGCACCACGTTCGCAATCCTAATCCAAGACATTTCCTAATCTCATTACAGAAAAGGGCAAAGATCGCGAGCGAGTTCCACGGAGCTAGCGTGGACGACGTAGAAGTGACGTCCAGTCTGTTCAAGGCGGAAGAGGAGGATGGGAAGGAGGAAAGCATGCTCTTCTGTACGTTCAAGCGGCTCGCCTGTCTACAATGACCGAGAGGCTGACTTCGGCATGTCCCTCTGACAGGCGTCCTCGAGGGGACACGCGAGCACGACAAGGAGACGCTCGAACGTCTCATCGTTCAGCATGGAGGCAATTTCACTCAGCGACTGCCTACTGCGAAGAATGGTGCGGACGTACCGCCTTGCTGGGCCATCTGCCCTCGCGATAACAGTGCGTGTAGAGACGGTTCTCCCCGTTTGAAGCATTTTGACAGGTCATGACATTTCCTATTTCGATTTTACAGTGCTACGAGCTCGAAAGATTAAAGAGAAGGGGGAGCATGACATCATCCATCCGGACTGGATCCTGGGCTCCATTGAGCGCGGCAGACTGCTGCCTCTCAGAAAGAAGTAGGCTCCTCCTGTGGGAACGGACGCTATAGCCGCGTTTACTGACAGGCAGGTTCATGATCAGGTATCTCGTGTTTGCCACGGAGGATACACAAGCGGAGCCTGGCTACGATCGTGGGTCTTCGGCGGACGAAGAGTCTGACGAGCAGAGGGCCCCGGCTCGAAAGGGTAGCCTTTCTCCTATTACTCTTTCACCGGGCGGAAGATGAGGTCAGCTGTGCTGGCGTCGTCAGCAGAGGACGTCAGAAAGGCTTACCTTTGAGCCATGACCTTATCGAGAGCGTCTCGAATGTCCGCCCCCGACCTCCCGCGCATCGTCAGGACGAGCTCGAGGCACCTCGGTCACCAGCTTTGGAAGGATGCGCTTGCGCTCGGAAAGAGGCATATGTAAGAGGGTCTTTCCATTCACGTAGAGAACGTCAAATACCTTGACTGATGGACGAGATGCAGGAGGCAAGGTGTCAGCAAAAATAAATAACAGTAGTGCGAGATCGCTGACGTACAGCACGGTGTTGGCTTGTCAGAGTCGTCAGACGTGTCTGCAACAGCGAGAGAAACCCAGGAAGGTCAGAGTCAGTAGGTCGATCAACGCATCAAAGCGCGAGCCTGACATAAAAAGAGCAGCGGTCTTCAGGTTGCCAATCGGCTGAAACATTCCTCGAAGCGGATCCCAGACGAGCATTTCTCCATCCAAGATGATGCTACAATGGTCGTGTCACCCCAAAACCTGTTAGCCAAGAAGCGAAAGGTGGGGCAATGCCTCATCTCACCTCTCGACGTTTTTGTTGAACTTGTCCTCGATATAAGGTGTTGGAGACCCGCTCCTGCCGTTCCGTCCATACAAATATGTGTAGTGCTTGCCTTTCCTGCGAAGCGGAGAAAGGAAGGGTCAGCCGCAAAGTTTCAGGGTTACAAACTGCTGTTTGAGAGCTCACCGTGACCAAAAATCGAACTGCCGCCAATTCTTGTGCATCTGTATTCTCTCTCCGTCGAGTTTCTCCTCGATAAAAAACCCGTCCCATCCCGAGCCACTCCCTGAACTGGCAGACCGGTCAGAGCGGTACGACGTCGTGCTCAGCCGTGTCTCTCGAGCCACCCAGGCCGTGCCCACAACCATGAGTTGCGATGTCGTTGAAATCGCGCATGTTGCGTTTGCAGAGCATCGGAAGAAAGCACTTGCCGAGTTCGACTGCTTTTTTCTACCGTCATGGTGGGCGTAATACGGTACAATCACTTGGCTCGCTCCGGGAGAAGTAAGATAGATGGCGCGGCACTCACCTCGTGAGGCATCCGATAGTTCAGGTCGTACAGCTTCCAGCATACCACTTTGAGATCGGAGCACACATTGAAGCAGTCATTGGCGTCCGGGTGCAGCGTGCGGAGAATGGTCTTTTCCCTAACAGTGATCCGGAGGTCTGATATCGGCCGGACCGGTGCTATGGCGGCCCTCGATCAGACACAGGCTGTACGCCGTCAGAAGCGACCGGCAAATTGCCTACGCCGCTTACTTTGAGAACAATGGGGAGAATCCATTTGATCTCTTCTGCCGTACGCCTGTTGCAGAACTCTTGAACAACGTCCTGCTTTTCTTTTCTGAAGGAGCGAGCAGATCGAAGGACTCGGTGAAGGGTACTTTATCACGCCGATGCCTTCGCGCACTCACGACTTGCTGTAAGAGCTGAGCTCATCCAAAAGTTCGTTGACCCTGGTGATATCCAGCTCACCCTCGCCCACTGTCGGCACGCGCTCCTTGACAATCTCGTACGCTATCCCCGTAAAGTCGCCCACGTTGCTGAACTGAAGCCGTTCGCGCCAGGAGGGACTGAGTCCCCGAGCGCGACAAACGCCTCCAAGCACCGTTCAAACAACTCACCTTGTCCTTATTGACCGCCGGCAGTTTCCAATGAATGAGCCTCTGAGCCGCATCGCTCTTCTTCGGGTCGAGCCCGAGCACGTTGACGAGCACCTTGGCCAGCGCGAACGCTAAGGCAAAGTGTGCAACGCTGAGCGGAAGGCTATCTCACCTCCGGGATGAGCAGCCGAACCAGAGGGTACAAATCCGGACCGACTTTTGCCCTCCAGTTCTTCCGGAGGTCAAATTCATAGGTTCAGCAAGCCGAGGCCATAGAAAGAATGAGTGCATAGATGTACGGACACTCAGGGTGAGCCACCATCTACCAAAGCAGCCATCGAGGAGCTCATCTCCTACTGACCTCGAACAACCTTTCCAACCTGACTCTCTGCTTCTCAGGCTTGTCCTTGATCACCGCCTCGAGGAAGTCAACAAGGACGTGAAAGTTCGGCGTGGGACTAAAGTTAACACACTCTGGGGGGCGCTCCATCTCCTCTTCCAGGCGGATCCCTCCAGCGCCGTCGAGGTCGTCGAGACCGAAGCCTCCAAAGCCGTCGCCGCCGTCTCTGCCGCCGCCACCGCCACCGGCATCGCCATACTTGTTATCGCCGCGTACCGGGTCGATCTGAATGAGCGAGTCCTCGCGCTGCAATTGGCCTGGCTGTGTGGCCTGGGACATCTTCAGGTGCTCTCAATTGTCTCACGAGCACCTCGTCGGCGCTTCGAGGTGGAGAGACGAGGTCTGAGCATGCCCGCGGTCCCGATCACTCGGCTGACTAAGCACTACAAGTGAATCTTCCCGGTGACAGTGGCTCACTGTCACGACCCTGCATGATCGCTAGGCCGCAGCATGGTGCAGGCGCTGCACGTGGAACCCCCACGACTTAGTGGCCACTAGCCTGCGGCGTATTCCCTATTGTTCTGGTGACCCTTCATTGTTCCCGTCTCCCCCCTCGGCTCTCCCCTGCCTCCCCTCGGGCGTTCCCCGCAGAAGAGGACCGCATCAGACTTTCCCCTGTGAGGTATATATAAGCCGAGCCCCTTTTTCTCCTTTCCCGGTTTCACCCCCTAGCTTCTCCTTCCTGTACCCAGCCCCTAGTTTCGTCCCTGCAAATCTTGTCCTTGTCTCAACGCCTATCTTCCTTCTCCTCTTCCGTCCGTCGTCCTTGGGTAGCTCCTGCGCCGCCTGCCCTGTCCTCCTCAGCTCCGTTTCTGACATATGGACTCCTCGCCAGCGCTCACATGTCCGCATAGATGCTCGCGTAAATCAAACGTCACGCGAATAGATCGCGTGGGCGAAGAGTTACCGCTTCCTCCGGCCAACCTTAGGCACTTCCGATGTTGAACTCTACCTTAACTCTAAGTGCCATCGTGTGACATCGGTCTGCCAGCACGTGGTAGAAAGGCAGCGCGCGGCGACCCGAAGGAGAGTGTGAATGAAGGGAAAAGGACGAGGGGAAAGAGGAAAAGAAGGAGTTTGGGGCCTGTCCTAGCGACGATAGGAGACCTAGGGAATGGATGAAGGAGTTCATGTGGGAGAGGGGGAAAAGGAAGAACGCATACGGAAAGGAGGGAGTGCATCGCGAACCATGTCTCGATCGCTGCGGCTGGTGCGGTGTAGGCGTTGGTGTTCCCGTAACATGGCCGTGCCCAGTTTGACCTGGATGCGTCACATAACACTTCGCGTCGCTTCTCCATACTCACCTTCTACCGACATAACTCTCCCGCTCCACTCCTCTTCGCTTGATCTCCTCTCGTCCTGTAACTAACACACGCAACCCTTCAGTGGGAACAGAAGAATAACAATCTTAAACCCCCTCTAACCCAAGCCCTGCGAGAAGTAAGTGTCTCCGCCGCCTACACGTCGATGGACGTCGCCGCATGGCTGATGACCTCTATATTTTCTATATGACCTCAAGCCTACAAAGTGCCAAGCGATCATGAGACGAGGATGACCGGTCTGGGCCAAGTGGGACAGGTCGCAAAGCACAGAAGAGGGGCTCCTCTCGGACCGCTGCAAGCTCGACCACGGTTTGGGCGCGTTCGAGCCGGCGTCGCGCTCGAGCGCAAAGACGAGGAGACGGATGCGTCGAGGGTCGGCCGCAGATCTGTCGGGAGTCAAGATTGGACGGGACAGAGGTCTAGGCCGCTTACGATTAGGGTTAGAGTTAGGGGAAAGGGTGCCTCCGTGCGTTCCTGAAGGCCGCATTCCAGTTCTTCTTCTCCGGCATTTTCCCACAAGCTCAGGTAGTCCTTGCCTCCCAACACGCTGCCGCCTTTCTCTGCCCCTTTGCCCGCAAGGGTGCCCGCGACAGCGGCCTTGGCCCTCTCCATGTCTTCGGCCCCCTTCGCCTTAATGTGATAGGGACGATCGACGTAAAGGCTGGTATTCCTCACCATCGCATGCCCGAGACTGCTGCGCGCAACATGGCCGAACAGGCCAACTACGGTACACATATTGCGCGTACGCTCGCGTAGAGCGATGCGTCGTGTGGAGCCTTTCCTAACAACGGGGTATGATCCACTTCCACGGCGTGTCAGTGAGAGTGGATAGATATTATGCGCCGGTCAACGGAAAGATGTCCATCCGCTGACACCGTGTACATCCTCCTAGTGAACGAACAAGGACAAGTCACCGTTGGTGGCATTGGTGTCGTTGCGTCCGAGAGATCCAAGGCCAAAGTTGGTGATGGTGCCCCGCATCGTGCCGTAGTGGGTAATGTACGTGTCGTCCTTGGTGCCCGGAGTGATGCCATGGCCGAACAGCAGAGTGGCGATGTGGTTGTTGTTGTTTGGCACAGAGTCACTGTCGTTTTGCCACGTAGCCTCGTCAAAGGTCGCCACCACCAGGGTACCCTGAGCTGTCAACGCGGGCAGGTACATGTCCAGGAAGGCGTTGAACCAGATGCCAGAGGTAGTCGGCTGGTGCGCGTAGTCGCTGTCCGACTCGGGGTCGTGGCCGTTGTGAAGCATGTCCGGCACGTAGAACGAGTAGGGCGGCAGCTTGTGCGACTCGACGTCGGCATCAAACTGCGCGGTCGCGTTGTAGATCTTGCTGCAGCGAGTGTAGTTGCTGGTGTACGTGGAGAACAACAGCGGAGGCACGTCCAAACGGCGGTACACCGGACTGTTCCAATCCGGGTTGGTATTGTCCAGAGGCCCTAGGAACATCGCATTGTTGCAGTCGTTGGGGCCACGTTCCGTGGCGACGGGTACGTACTGCTCCACATAAGTAGCATAGTCAAGAGCTTTGGCGTCGAGCAGGTCATATATGGTCGTAGCATTGATGTTGTAAAAATCCTCGTGCGCGATGCCGAAGAAGTCACCGGCGACGAGGCTGGCGTAGTTAGGCAACGACGGATGCGTCACACCGTGGCTGTTGGTCAACGTCTTCCCGCGTTTTGCCAGGAGCTGCCAGTACGAATCGTTCATCGTCCAGTCGTACACCTCATTCTCGAAGATGATGTGCAGGATCTTCGAGAACTTGCCGGTGCCGTGGCCGTGTCCAGCCGTGGGTGGAGTGATCTTCTTCGGTTGGCCTTCGCTGATACTGAAGAACGAGTACATCGTGTTGTTCGAACCAAGGTTCGTGATCCCGAGCGGCGCTACAAGTTCGGTGACATTCATGATGGACACTGTGTTATTGTTGGCCGCCCACGTGTAGTACCCGCCGTAATTAGTTGCAAACGGCGGAATAAACTCCAACGTGTAGTTGGCCAGCCGGGGATCACTGGCATTGTAGACGCCGCCACCGATGTTGGGCACCTGCTTGTCCGGAAGAATGCCTTGGCCTGACGTGCTGCCAATCAGTGCTGCGAGCCCAGCGGCAGCCGCAACGGTCGAACGGTCGTTGATTCGCATGTTGAGCACGAGGAGGACCGGAGAGGTGGGTGGTTTGAAGGCGACAGAGATGGTGCCTTTTACGCCAGCGTCTTTTATGCTGGTGCCTCTGCGCGCACTCGCCCTCACCTCAGCGCACGTCCATTTGTCTTCTCGCCGCCGCTGGAGCGCACAGCACGCACGTTGCAGGGAACTTAACAGCCCACTTGTGTCCGACTCACCGCGTCGTCGTAGCGCGATTTCGTTTTCGTAGCAATTGCATGGCTACAGGCGATTCGCCGAGACGATTTTGCTTCTCCGTAGTTCATCGAATTCCAGGTCCACGTTCCTGGATGAAATGATCTGATTAGACTCGTCTGTGGTCTTTAGCTCGGAGCAAACACCTTTGGAGAATCCAAAACGCGTTGGAAAACGTGCTCAAATCGCAGACGCACAACGCTTGACAATTGACACATGGATACTTTCGCGGACTCGTCAAATTCCAGGTCCTCGTTCTTGCTTAACTGATTTGATGAATAAAACTCTGTCTTGGCTGTAATCCTTCCTTAGCTTACAGCGGATCCATTTCGTCCGAATCTATCGGCCGAATCGAAAATACAATATTTATACGGGTCCAATCGCAGGCTGCTTCGAAGAACACACCGGAGTGACGCTTTCGCGGAAACTGTGCATCATAAATTTGAAGCAAAAGCTGGCGGCCGTTCGTTGGACGGAGTGAGAGAAGAGAACCAATGTGGAAGATGGTGCAAAGAGGAGTGGAAGGAA
Organism: Peribolospora baueri; assembly: GCA_029717555.1. Lineage (NCBI taxonomy): Eukaryota > Fungi > Basidiomycota > Peribolosporomycetes > Peribolosporales > Peribolosporaceae > Peribolospora > Peribolospora baueri. The sequence goes on along the minus strand of JAMDHS010000075.1, from coordinate 3,314 downwards.
CCAAGCAAGGAAGCATGCACGTGCTCCCCCGGCGGCGATCCTGGCATCTCGCCAGGCATGAAGGCCAAGCAGGAACGTGGACGTAGAATTTGATGGACTTTCCACTAGTGCGGATGAACCGGCATCTGCCCTGGACCGGCGGGCCGGCCGAGATGCTGGGCCGCGATCTGGGGCCGTGCGATTAGGGTTAGGGTTTTTGTTGTCAACTGGGGGTGGCCATGAAGTTGCTGTGAACAAAAAAAACGAAGCCGCACGAGAAGAAAGAGCAAGCTGCGACAGAAAGCTTTTGCTGTTTCGCCCGAGGGCTCGTCAGGCAGCAACGATCAGCTCCCTCCCTTGTGGTGATCGCGAAAAATTTCACCGTGGGAATACCGGGTCACGTCGTGATAGACGTGAGCGCCGTGTCACCTGATTGATTAGGTGACGTACCTGCGGTGAGTCGCGTGGCTAGTTCATTAGGATTAGGGTCATAATCCAACTGCACGCGTTTAACGCGATGCCCCTGGATGGATCTCTTGTTTGACGCGTTGAAGAGGTCACCGAGGCTACGTGTTTTCCTTTTACAATTGATGATCCGAATGCCCCGAAGGACGAACCCGAGATCAACCCATTGGGAGAGGTAAAGGTCCCAGACGGGATGCAAATCGACTCCATCCCAGATGGGGTTAGGGAAGGGTTTGAGCACGAGTCGTGGTGGCGGTTTCGTAGCGTCGCTCGTCTCTCTTTCAGCCGGGTGTGCGTCTGAAAGGGCTCGCTCGCGGAGAGCGTAGTAATTGAGACTGAGGAAAACCTTCCTGAGATACCGAGGGGGATAACCCCGTGCTCGGAGTCTCTGGAAGAAGAGATCACGTACCGATAAGTAGTCCGCCAGTTCTGAAGCATTACGGATGTACCGCGTCAGTTCGGCCTTAATGAAGGCCGATTTGACAGCTACTGGATGGTAGGAGGACCAAGGGATGTATTGATAAGCGTTAAGACTCTTCTGGAAGGTTCGGGTTCCGAGACCATCGTTGGAGAGGTGGGTGAAGGGGTTGGCCTTCACAAACACTTCCACATCCAGGAATTCAAGCTTTGTGAGGGAAGCTTTAACGCTTATCTTAAGCTGCGGGTGGATACTTGCCAGAAGCGGGCGAAGAACGTCGAGGACGTCATTTTCGTTCCGCTGGTTGCTTGTGAGTGCAACCACGGCGAGGATATCGTCAATGTACCTGGCATAGTACAACACGTTTGCCTGGGGAAGCAGTTCCGAGGTGAGCTGTTGCTCGTGCCAAGCCATGAAGAGGTTGGCGTACGCTGGTGCGCAGCTAATCCCCATGGCTGTTCCTCGGATTTGCTTGTAGGTAACCCCGGAGAAAGTGAAGTAGTTGTTCCAGAGGACTTGGGTGAGCAAGGAAAGGATGAGATCCTTTGTGCCTTGATCGTACCCAGACTTGGAGATGACGGAGCGTAGTGTTCGCAACCCTTTCTGAGTGGGAATGGAGGGATACATTGCCTCAACGTCGCCAGATACAAGGCAAAGCCGCTGTGTCGGCGTTCGATGCCGTTCGACCATCTCCCCCAGCCAACCCCCACCCCTTTCCAACGTCTGAACTATCAACACGACCCAGAAGCTCGCATAGGTCAACACGGAGATGGGCACCAAGCTCCGTCGGACCACCTCAGGCCACGGGAGGTGTCGCCGCCGTCGACCGGGACGACGCGGTGAGGGTGTAGGTGTCGAGGACGCTGCCCGGAATCGTGCTTCCCCCGACCGCTCTCGTTGACCGTCCGGCAGGTATTGGAGTTGAGGCCGAGGTCGAGAGGACGGCTCGGTTGCGCGCCGCCGCTCAGGATAGGATCCATGCCGTCGCGAGGCAGCCGTGTGTGGTTGTCTAAAGGATTGGGTCCGAGAGAGCGTGTGTGGTGAGGATGTGGATAAGTGACTGCGAAAACGTACGGAGGTGGAGGTGGCGGTGGCGGTGACGTCTGCGTCGGCGTCGGTGTCCATAACGGCGCTGGCGTAGAGTCCCAGCGCACCACCGCCGCTCCCAGCTCCAGGCTCACTGCCAGAGATGACGGTGGCATCAGGCCGACCTTGTCCCTCGTACGCGCCAGAATCGGACGCCGGTTCCCTCGTGCGCACCCTGGTCGAGGTTGCTCGTAACCTACCTGGCCACATTCTCACTCACGAGACTTGTCGTCGCAATGAGCACCCACGACGCAAGGGGGGGCGTTGGGCCCGAAGACAAGAAGAGTGAGCCGGGTGAGAGGCCAATAGATTGCTTGTAGGGAGAGAAGGCGGATGAGAGAAGGTAGGAGCCAATAGTGGTAAAGCCAGCGACGGAGGAGGAGCGTCGTCATGTTGAAACACCAGTGCGCTGTCGCCATCGCCTGCGGTATAGAGCGGTCCAGGGAAGGATTGAAACGCGCGTGAGCTGTGTCATCTCCAAAACGCAAAGCCAAATGAACAAACCAAGGGGCTCACCCATACGCTTGCGACGGCAAACTCTGCTCTCCCTGGCCTGCGCTCCCCTTCCCCGCCTACGCCTTTGACGGCGTTGTGGAGTAACCAAAACGTACCGATGAGACCGGGCACGACGGCAAGAAGGCGGAGGAGGAAGAGGCCCGCCGTCCGACGTCGCTGGCCAGTCCGTATGACCGAGCGCAGCTCCATCATCACCCGAGCGGCCAAGAAGGCCATATCGACTATAGGGAGGCCACTGCAGCATATAATATGGAAGGAGGATGCATGTGATCTCGTCTGTATGGTCACCGTTCGTCGACTGGCTTTAACATCAATAACATTCCAGTCCTGGAAAGGGAAAGCAATTACAAGTGTCTCTCTCTCTGTGAACTACGGACGCGGGTGCCGGCGGCGAGCGGGATCGAGTGGAGCGGCGACGGCGTCCCACTAGCTTAGCGTTGCGCTTACTTCCGTCAGCCTGGTTCTGACTCCCGTACCCGCCTGGCCATATAGAAAGACGCCACTAAGCCCCCCACTGTGGATGACGGAGACGCGGATGAAGTTCTTGCGGGCCGAACGGCAGTCGGATGGAACGCTCGTCGAGCCGCGCTTCCCGGCCGAGATAAGTGTTCCAGGCGCTGTGGTGATATAATCAAACCCTTACTGGTATTATACAAAAAATACCTCCTTTCTTCTTTTCTGCACCGCAGCGCTTGTCTTCCCCTTTCCGTCGCGTTCATCGCACCACATCTCAGCCCGGCACCTTCTGCTTCCGTTCTGCTCAGGACCACGGTCAGCAGACTTCACGCCCGGTGGCAATGCCTCCGCCGACGCCTCGCGCCCACCACTGCTTACGCCAGGCTCACTCCCT